>LQHL01001863.1:7516-72031 GCA_001655755.1 Hemisphaericaspora haegerdaliae
ATTAAAGGAAACACTTTCTATACAATGGGTTCATTTACTACAAGCCATAGAGTTACAAAATCTAAACGAACCTCTTTTGTCTAGAAGTGAAAACTTAGTGGAGTTCAAATCATTGAATAAATTAAATGAATTCCAGGATTCTATCATTATATTAAATTCACAATTAAGCAAATTGGAACGTTTCTACAGTTTTATGAATAATTGCAAATACAATTTAAAAACAATTCCATTTGAAATTTCCAGTATTGAAGTTGAATTAAGATTGCTTCAACAAGAGTTTAATAATCTTATGTTAGAAAAGATTGAAAATATTGAACAATTAGCTGAATTTATCAATCAAGAAGTGGAAGGTATTCTTAGTAAAAGATTACAAACACAATTATTTATTTTCAATAAGAAATCATTAGGGTTTACTATTGATGACGAAGAGGAAATTGAAATCTTGGAACTTGATAAATATAACCAGGATATTGAATCTTTTAAGCATTCTTTAAGTTTTCAAGATGAATCTTTCATAATTATACCTGAATTAGCTATTGGAAAACAATACGCGTTTAACATTTTAAATGGTATGGTTTCAATTGTTGAAAATCAAATACAGATTAAACCATTATCTTCATCCTCAACAAACTTTAAAACGATAATTTCTAATCATGAAGTTACCAATAAAGAATTCAATTTAGTTTTGGAAAAAATTGAACAATTATATGACGAAGCAGAAGAATATATTGAAAAATGGAGATTATTACAAAATCTATGGGAATTAAATTTGGATGATCCAGAAGAATTATCAAAGTTATTTAATGAATCAGATTCTGTGTTAATCTGGTTCAAGGTTATTCAAGAAACTCTTTCAAATAGAAGCATATTTGATCAACCGGAACCCGAGAAAAGGTTTGCCAACTTATTCATCATTAATTTTACAAAAGTTCAGAATAGGGTTACATTAAAATTTGATACATTTCAGAAACAATTGTTAACAAAATTTGCCAAAAAATTTGAATTGGAATCATCATTATTCAACCATCAATTAATATTGGCTAGAGAGACACTTGAAGTACCGTTAAACTTCCATTTAAATTCCAGTAAATTGATTTTAAACATTCATGATCATTTCAACTACAAGCAACAGTTGGAAGAATGGAATAAGAAACTTTCAAACTTTAGACAAATTCAAAATTATTTATTTCGTCATAGATTTAAATTTCCTTCAGATTGGATGTATACAGAACAATTGGAAAACAATATCTCGATGGTTGCAATTTTAATTGAACGAAAGGATAAGATTATTGAAGAGAACCTTGAAATTATCTCATCAAAAATAATTACTGAAGCTGGCAAGATCAATGATTCAATTAAATCATTATGTGAAGAATGGCAGAAAAAGAAACCTATTTCAGGAAATTTGAACCCATCAATGGCGATGGTTGATTTAGATAATTTCCAAAAGTTATTCTCAAAGTTGGAACAATTATCGATAAGTATCATGAATGTATCAGTACAGTTGACAATATCAATAGTTCAAATAGACGACATTAGCTTTATCAGTGAAGAAATCAAAGATCTTAAATCTGTGTGGTCGTCAGTTAATGTATTATGGGAAGATCTTGAAAGACTCAAACAGTGGAAGTGGTATGCTTTTCAACCAAGACAATTACATCATGCTTTAGATGATATTCTAAATTCATCCAGATCATTGCCTGTAAACATTCGGCAATATGCTGCAGTTGATGAAATACAAAATTCAGTAAAAAATCACATAAAGACCCATTCCAAGGTTTCTGAGCTAAAGAGTGATTGTATGAAACCACGTCATTGGAAGGTTTTGTTAGGACAATTAAGTTTAACTAAAATCTCAGTTGAGAATATGACAGTAGGCGATGTATGGAGCTTAAATATCAATTTAAATTTACAAACAATCAATGCTATTCTTGAACAAGCAAATAATGAAAGGACAATTGAAGAAAAATTGGATACTATTAATAGTGGATGGTCATCAATTACTTTTGAATTAACAAACTATGAAAATAAATGTCGTTTGGTTAAGAATTGGGATCTTCTATTTGATCTATGCAACAATGATATTAATGCATTAGCAAGCATGAAGAATTCACCATATTTTGGAAGTTTTGAAAGAGAGATAAGTGAATTGGAAAAGAAATTGAACAGCTTGTTTCTTGTGTTAGATACATGGATTGAAGTACAACGTCAATGGGTTTATTTAGATGGAGTATTTGGGAATCCTAATAACGATATAAAAAGTTTATTGCCTATCGAGACAACCCGGTTTTCCAACATCACATATGAATTTTTTAATATGTTGAAGAGAATCTACAAATTCAATTTGGTTATTGATATTACTCTTGTGGAGGATATCCAATCTGTGATGAACAAATTTTTGGATAGTTTAACCAAGGTAAGGAAATCGTTGACAGATTATCTTGAGAAACAACGTGAATTATTTCCTAGGTTCTATTTTGTTGGGAATGAAGATTTATTAGAAATTATTGGGGGATCTAATGATATCTCCAGGGTTAATAGACATTTCAAGAAGATGTTTGGAGGAATACAGGGAGTTGAATTAGTGAAAGATATTTCTTCAATTGTGGGAATATATAGTGAAGAAGGTGAAAAACTAAAGTTGAATAATCCTATTTCCTTAATCAAATTTCCACGTTTACATGAATGGTTGAAAGAATTAGAATTAGAAATCAAATTAACACTTTCCCGACTTGTCAAAGAGAACATAAATGTTTGCAAGGAATTATTTTTGCCCCAACGTGACATACAGAAAGTTTTAGATTTTGTAATATCAACACCTTCGCAAGTTTCAACATTATCAATTCAAGTACATTTTACAAATGAAACCGAACTCTCAATGAAAAACAACCAATTACAAAATCAATTGGAGAACTGGAACCAGTTTATTTCTCTCCTTACAACTATAATTGATTCCGACGTTCTGAATTTGGAGAGAAAGAAAATACAGTGTTTGGTTATTGAGGCAATTCACCAGCGTGATATTCTCGAAAGCTTGTTGACTGCAACTACTGACATGGATTTAAATTCCATATGGAAGTTAACTCAACGGTTCTACTACGATTCCTCAAACAATGATCCGCTCAGCAGCTTGACAGTTCAATTAGCTACGTCTGATTTCGTTTATGGATTTGAATATTTAGGAGTACCAGATAAATTGGCGTATACTCCATTGACCGATGACTGTTTTGTTACAATGACTCAAGCTCTCAGTATGAAACAAGGTGGGTCTCCATTTGGGCCAGCAGGTACAGGTAAAACTGAAACAGTGAAAACGTTGGCTCATAACTTAGGGCAAATGGTTCTTGTATTTTGCTGTGACGAATCCTTCGATTTTCAATCAATGGGCAGGATTCTACTTGGTCTCTGTAAGGTTGGTATTTGGGGTTGTTTTGATGAATTTAATCGTTTAGATGACAAAAACTTAAGTGCCGTGTCTTCGCTGATCGAAAGTATTGAACATGGATTGAAGAATCCAGAAACTTCCATTTTAATTTCAAACAAATCCATAAATGTAGATCCAAACACAGGAATATTTGTCACCATGAATCCAGGTTATGTTGGAAGAAATGAATTACCCGAAAACTTGAAGAAATTGTTCCGTAGTTTTTCCATGACAAAGCCTGATAGTGAGATAATTGTTGAAATTATGCTTACATCTCAAGCATTTGAACAATCTCGAGACCTTGCCGGGATTATTGTTCCATTCTTTTCTGAATTATCTAGCTTAGTATCAAAGCAATCACACTATGATTTCGGATTGAGAGCTCTCAAGAGCATGTTACTTAGGTGTGGATCAAGTAAAAGAAAACTTCAAAAGCAGCCAGGTTTAGACGTCGAACTATGGGAATATGGGTTGGTCTTACAAAGTATTAGTGAAACAATTTTACCAAAATTAGTCAGACTGGATGAATTGATATTTGAACAATTGAAGATGAATTACTTTCATAATGTTTCTTATATTGCTGATGATAGCTCGAAATTAACATCCGAAATTGAGAAATATTGCCAGATTCATGGTTTGCAATGTGACGAGAGATGGATGGCGAAAGCTTTACAACTTTTTGATATTCAAAAATCACACCACGGAATTATGCTAGTAGGTGAATCTGGATCTGGAAAATCATCCATATTGAACCTGTTAATTGAGGCTCTACTGGTCATTGAGGGAATTGAGCACACTAAATTAATCATCGATGCAAAAGTCCTCTCCAAAGAACAAATTTATGGAACTTTGGATTTGGTCACCAGAGATTGGACAGACGGAATTCTTACTAGTGTATTGAGAAGAATAAGGGAAAATTTAAGAGGAGAACTGTCAAAGAGGATCTGGATTGTTTTTGATGGGGATATTGACCCACAATGGGCAGAAAATCTTAATAGTGTGTTGGATGATAATAAGATATTAACTCTCCCTAATGGAGAACGTTTAGCTTTACCTTCAAATGTGAGAATCGTTTTTGAAGTTGACAATTTGAATTATACCACTCCAGCAACTATTAGTAGATGTGGTATGATATGGTTTGATAAGTCTTTGATATCAGTGAATTCATTTTATAAGAAGATCATACATGAGTTAAAAGCATTTTCATTTGATCTCACCGAAGATTCAACAAGATCCATGAATCGTAATACTGGTTTGCAAAGCTTGTTTGTTGAAAAGGTGATGGAAGTATTAAGCACAGAGCTTTTACAGAAGGTGGTCGAGCTAGCTGAGAAAACAAATCATATTATGGACTTTTCCTTCCAAAGATCAGCCAAATCTTTCGAGATCGCATTAAAATCTTACTTGAGACGTTTACTTGAATATACTGCCGAATTTAGTGACATCGTTGAGGTAAAGAAATATGTGATAAAAGCAGTTCTTCTTTCATTGATATGGTCATTTTCAGGGGATGCGTCCAATTTAGAGAAAGAAAGACTTAGCATAGACCTTTCTCAAATTGGCGAGTTTTCACATTTAGATGCTATTGAAGGTCACCATATAGATTATGATATCACATTGCCGGAGTGTGATTGGACAAATTGGAACAGCAAAGTAAGTTCCGTTGAACTTGAGCCTCATGAAGTTGCCAGCCCCAACGTCATTGTCCCAACAATAGACACAGTACGACACGAGCATCTCGTATACCTGATTTTGAATGAACATCGTCCGTTGATCCTTTGCGGACCACCAGGATCAGGGAAGACGATGACTTTGTTTGAAGCTCTTAGGAAATCGCCCCAGTTGGATGTTTTATCATTGAATTTTTCCAAAGAAACGTCACCTCTTTCTTTAATGAAATCCCTAGAACAATTATGTGAATATAAGAAAACAAATCGTGGAGTTCAGCTCTCTCCAAAAGTCGATGGTAAATGGGTGGTGGTTTTCTGCGATGAGATCAATCTACCAGCAGTTGATAAATACGGAACACAAAGGGTCATTTCGTTAATTAGAATGATGATTGAGCACAAGGGTTTTTGGAGGACACACGATCAGCAATGGGTAGTACTTGAAAATATCCAATTTGTAGGTGCATGCAATTCACCAAATGACCCCGGAAGAAATAAATTGAGTGAAAGATTTTTGAGACATGCTTCTTTAATTATGGTTGATTATCCTGGTTCTTCGGCTATGAATCAAATTTACCATACATTTAACTCAGCTGTGCTAAAATGTGCCCCAGATTTAAGAGGTTTTGCAAACGCAATCACAAATGCAAATATTGCAATTTATGAAAATACAAAAGAAAAATTCACGTTAGATATCCAGACACACTATATTTATTCTCCACGTGAGCTTACTAGATGGAGTAGAGGATTATTGGAGGCATTAAAGTCAAACGAATATACTGATTTGACCTCATTTTTGCGATTGTGGTACCACGAAGGATTAAGATTGTTCTATGATAGACTAGTTAGCGTAGAGGAAAAAAATTGGACTTTGCAACTATTCAAGGATGTATCGTTGAAATATTTCCCTAATGTTGATTTAGATAAATGTTTTAAGGGTCCCGTATTGTTCACCAACTGGTTAACCTTAAACTACAAGTCAGTTGATAGGGACGAACTCAGATTGTTTCTCATTGAGCGTTTGAGAGTTTTCAGTGAAGAAGAAATGGAAGTTGATCTTGTATTACATGAAGATATGTTGGATTACGCGTTGAGGATTGATAGGGTGCTAAGACAACCACAAGGACACATGTTGCTAGTAGGACCTAGTACGAGTGGAAGAACAACGTTAACCAAGTTCGTAGCTTGGATTAATGGTTTGAAAATTGAACATCTTACTGTCACAAGAAACTATACAGTGGAAAACTTTGATGAGACGTTGAAGAAGATTCTACTGAGATGTGCAACAGGTGAAAAGATCTGTTTCATCATCGACGAATCGAGCATTTTGGAAACTTCATTTATTGAAAGAATGAATACATTATTAGCAAATGCTGAAGTCCCAGGTCTTTTTGAGGGAGACGATCAAGTTGCGTTGATGAATTTATGCTTAGAAGCTTCCCATTCCCAAGGTCTCTTGTTGGACACAGATGATGAATTGTACGGATGGTTCAGAGAACAGATCGCACAGAATTTGCATGTTATATTTAGTATAAGTGATACCAAAAGCGGAAACAATACTGCAGTGATTTCGTCACCTGCATTATTCAATAGATGTGTTTTGAGTTGGATGGGTGATTGGTCAAATAAATGCTTGTACGAGATTGCGACAGCGCGTATAGATCTGGTTCCATTAGACATATCAACCTATTCTATCCCAAGTTCATTTAAATCATCTAGTGGCTTACCCGCCAACAATTTTAGAGACGTGATCGTGGATATCCTTGTTTATATACATCGAAATATCGAGGAATTGAAAGTTACTTTGATGTGTACAAGGACCCCAAGCAAATTTTTGAAATTAGTGGAAGCGTTCACTAGTATTTTTAATCAAAAACAATCAGAGATGGAAGATACTCAGCGTCATATTACGGTTGGACTTGATAAATTACGAGAAACAATGATCCAGGTAGATAAATTGAAATCAGAGCTCGCTAAGAAGAAAGAAGTCTTGGTGAACAAGGATAGAGAGGCTAAGGAAATGTTGAATAAGATGATTACAGATCAGAATGAGGCAGAAAGAAGACAAGAGTTTTCAGTTGCAACTCAATCAGACCTTGTCAAGCAGGAAATTGAAATAGAGAGGAGGAAAAAGATAGTAATGGATGATTTAGCTGCAGTTGAACCGACTGTATTGGAAGCTCAGCGAGGTGTTCAAAATATAAAGAAACAGCATTTAACTGAAATTCGTAGTATGGCGAATCCTCCTGCTGCCGTAAAGATGACCATGGAATCAGTATGTATCTTATTAGGGTATGATGTTTCAGTTTGGCGAGATGTCCAATCAGTTATTCGAAGAGATGACTTCATATCTAACATTGTGCACTTTGACACTGAGACGAAATTGTCACCTCAACTTAGAGAATATATGGAGCAGGCCTATTTAGCTCGGGAGGATTATACGTTTGAAGTTGTCCATAGGGCAAGTAAAGCGTGTGGGCCATTGATCACATGGGTAAGGGCACAGATAGATTATTCAAGTATTTTGCAACGTATTGGCCCACTAAGAGAAGAAATGCAAAATATAGAAGCTCAAACAAAAAAGTCAAAAGCCAAATTAATTGCGATTGATCAAATGATTGAAGAATTGAATACTAGTATTGAGAATTATAAAATTGGTTATAGCGAGGTGATCAGAGACACAGAGAACATAAAAACCGAAATGAAAATAGTAGAAACAAAAGTCGCAAGGAGTCTTGCTTTGATAGAAAACCTTAAAGCAGAAAGAGAAAGATGGAAGGAAAGTGTGAAAAGGTTTGGAAATGAAAGAGAACGTTTAGTTGGTAATGCAATCTTGGCATCCGCTTTCTTGGTGTACGCGGGTATACACGACCAAAAGGACAGATTGCTGCTTGTAAAATCTTGGAAGGGGAAGCTAACGGATTCAGCAATATCTTTTGATGAGGCGTTGACAATTTCCAATTATTTGACAGATGCAAACGAGATATTAAAATGGGTTGACTGTGGTTTAGCAAACGAAGAATTAAACATTGACAACTTCTCTCTATTACATTCGATTAGAAGCCCAATAATAATCGACCCTACTTCACAAGTTATCGAAATATTAGCCAAATCTTATGCTCCCAGATCGGTGACTGTAACAAGTTTTTTGAATGATGGACTTATCAATCAATTAGAAAATGCGTTGCGGTTTGGCGGATTAATTATAATTCAAGATTGTGAATACTACGACCCTGCTTTAGATCCAATATTGAGAAGAGAAGTCAGGAGAAATGGAGGGCGATTAATGATTAAATTTTCAAACCAAATGATCGACTTTTCGCCAAACTTCAAGATGATTATGTGCACCAAAGATTCTCAAATCAAACTACCTGGATCACTTTCCTCAAGAACCCATATAGTGAATTTCACGACAACTAGTGGGAGCCTCGAGAACAAAACTTTGGATATCGCTTTGAAAGTATTGAAACCTGAAATTGACAAGCAGAGAAAGGAATTGGTAACATTAAGTGGTGAGTATAAGGCCCGCTTAGAAAATCTCGAGAAAGAACTCTTGAATTCACTTAACCAGACAGCTGGAGAAATATTGGAAAATGACTACGTATTAGAAGCTCTCGAAAATTTGAAATCTGAAGCTATTAGTATCAATGGAAAGCTAAACCGCTCGGTAGATACTATGTTGAAAGTGGAAGAAGCAAGAATTGTTTATCAAGAGATAGCAAAGCATGCATCAATTATTTACACCAATATTGAAAAGCTAGAGTCTATCAGTCCATTTTATAGCTTCTCGCTTGCTGACTTTATTTTTAAATTGACGAGGCTCCTTGAGAATTATGGCCAGATTAGTGTCCCAGATTTCATTAAAAAGGTGTATCAGGAATCATTCGCAGATATATCGCCATCCTTGCAGTTCAAAGATAAGATTATATATGCCTTAGTATTATCAATTTCTTATTATTGTGAAGAAATAGGGCCAGTCTTCAAGGAATCTCTATTGCAAATATTGAAACTGATACAATCGGACTCCGTTGTTCCCGCAATAGGCAAAGTGTTTGAAATATGTTTGGCAAGGAATGAATCGAATACCGAAGATATATCCCAGATTTTAGAGATGAACCAAGATAGTGCTACATTAAAGATTCTTTCCGAAACAATTTTAACATTATTTGATCCAACCAAGAAACAAAAGTTTGTCGAAACGTTTTCCAGCATCACTGCCTTCCTTTATCCAGAAGATAGTCCATACTCGTCTCCGTATGATCTCTCATATTGGTCCTTTAGAGGAAACGTTTCTACGATTATAATAACTTGTCCTGAAGGTTTTGATGCATCCTACAAAGTAGAGAGACTTGCGTTGGATCACAATAAGAACATAGTGAATGTATCAATGGGTTCAAAAGAGGGAGCTCGTACTGCGAATGAAGCAATAGAGAAGGCAGGCCGAGATGATAGTTGGGTAATCATACAGAACATTCAAATGTCTCCCAGATGGGTATCCCATTTGGAGATGAAATTGAATGGGTTAAGTCTTAGTCCAGATCTGAGAATATTCTTAACTTGTACCAATAACTCAAAATTACCAGCTGGATTGATTGCAAGATCAAAAGTTTTGAATTTCGAAACAGAATTGGGGTTGGCTCATATTGTACGCGACACATTTAAATCCATTCCATCTACGATCATTGATTACGGTCCTATCGAGATAAAGCATGTTTTACTTTTGTTAGTTTGGTATCACTCTATCGTTCTTGAAAGACTAAGGTATGTACCCATATCTTTTAGCAGCAGATATGATATAAACGATTCAGATTTCACAACCGGGTGCCTCATGGTGCAACGAACATTCAAATCATTCAATTCCAGAGCAAATATTGATCCAAAGATGATACCATGGAAGACATTAAGATATCTTATTGGGACAATTACTTACGGAAGTAAGGTATCTGATAAAGAGGATAGGACGTATTTCCAAGTTCTTGCAGAGAATTTGTTCACAGAATCATGCTTCGAGGCAACGTTCAATTTGATAGCTAACGATTTAACGAAAGAAACCAGAGAGACTTTGAACATGCCAGATGGCAGCTCCATTACTCAGTACCAAGAATGGATGGCAAACCTCCCAGAAAGAACACCATTGTCGTGGATCGGCTTGAAAGAAGAGGCGAGCTTGGTTGTTAGCGAAAAGCTAGGTCAAGAGGTTGCAAATTCGGTTATAAACATATATGAGAATAGTTAATTTTTAGATAGATAATATAAATAATTAGGTTTTTATTTTCTAAATTAATTCGTTAGAGAATGGGCCTGAGTAAAATTCAAACTTGGAAACGATCTCAAATACTTTATATATTAAATGATATTTCGTTAGAAATTTATATTATACAGATAGAAAACCACCTATTGAATAATTTATTCGTCATCTTCTAAGGTTTGAGCAGCGATACGATCTAAATCTCTTTGACCGTTTTCGGAGATTCTTCTACCACCCTTTGGAGAAATTTCTAAGACACCGATCTTTTGTAAAGATTGTAAGACCTTTCTGTTGATGGAACCAGAAGCGTCAGCATGTCTGTGTGGTCTGAAACCTCTGTTAGCAGCACCACCGTATAACTTGTTTAACTTACCAACACCAACTTGCTTTCTTAAGTAGATGTGTCTGGCAACGGAAGCAGCTCTCTTGTAGAACCAAGTTTCAGATTCTTGTGGTGGTAATTCGTTACCAGCAGAAGTCTTGACAATGTCAACGTAACCTGGAACTTCTAATTTACCTTGTCTTTGCAAGAATTGAGCATAAGCGTTGATGAAATCTTGAGCTGGAACGTCTCTATAAAGTAACTGTTAGTAACAAAGTTCAAAATTTCAGTAAAATGCTAGAAGGTCGAAATACTGCAGCGAATGATATGCAAACATCCCGGCGTCTTAGATTATCAGCCAAAGGTTAAATCATTGTGGTAGTAATAAATGCGAATGGATGTATTCGATATATTTCAAGGGATCAATATTTCATGAGTGATTCTGCAAATGAGAGCAAATCATAGAAATGATGCCCTCTCTATCCACCACGACAGTTTTTCTAACTAGCCTAAGAACGAAGACTTACCTAACGGAAACACCTGGCATTTTGTCTTCTGTTTTCTATGTATTAACGGTGGAAAAGTAAAAGATTGAAACCTTCTTAATTTTTTTCCCAGACTCTTTTTTTGTCGATGAGAGTTTCTTTCACAAATCCCAATACTGAATGAGCAAACAATACATAGTGAAAAAAAAGTTGGATGTACTGCAGGTAAACACCAGGGGAAAACAGTCACATAATACACGTGATCCTATGATTAAGTCGAATTTTTCCTCTATTGGAAACTAGATTGGCTGCAAAGGAACTATTCTCAACCAATTAATCCCACAAAAAAGACTTCCTTTGATGAACAGAATATTGCTCGAAATCAACCAATGAAGACTCGGTGCTCCAAAATGATCTATTGGCATATTCTTCTCCTATCGGAATGAATATAATACTGATAACTGGACAATTTACTTGGAGTCGATTCCTCTCATATATCACACCAAAGGAATCCGGCATGCGATACCTGGGAGAGTTAAATGGAGTTGTACTCCATATTGATGCTGAGTATATCTTTCGTTGATCCTTTATCTTAAAATTTGCAGACCCATTTAACTCTAGTAGCATGTTTCCAAGATATTCCCGCTTTATTGAATCATCGGTAATCGACCAACATTTCTCAATCGATATTTTATTCAAACCAGAGTAACAGGGGTCTCCATGTAGGGAAGATATCAGGCATACAAAATCTGTTATCAACTTTAACACTTGGTGGTGTTCGTCTGCTAGCGATTCTCCGTATTGAAAAGTAAGTTCAGTGAATAGTCCATGACGCAACAATACTAGAATATTCTCCCTTGAATGCGAGGAGAACTGAGAACCTATCAGAGCCTGATCTACGAGTGTTAACCTCTTCATTAGCAATGAACTCCATGCTATGGGTTCTATTTCAACACTATGCATATTTGGATGAAATCTAAGGGCTTCAACAATATTGACATCTACAATAACGTCATTCAAATCTTTTATCAATTCTAGAAATCTGTCTCCTGCAAATCCTTTGTATAATGGCCATTGGTTTTGGTTTTCCCTAGGGTCACTGAAATATTTTCGTCTTTTAGTCCGTATTGTTAATCTTGCTAGATTTTTATTTTGTATGACATTTTCAAGGAGTGAAATTGTATCCTCGTATGCAATAGAAAATGCACTGTTGAGATAAAGGGAAAGTTCCTCCAAACAATTCCCTAACCCCAACTGTTCTATAATGTCACCGATACCAGATATTATTGGGATTTCACTATAATCTAGCAACAAATCTAATCTAGTGAGGGTATTTAGACAGTTCAACAAACTGGCGGTGTTGACTAACGTTTGAGCATTAATGGCTAAATATTTTAAGCTAGGAAGGGGGATTACTCCGTCTTTAATTTGGTCAGATGCTTCATCTAAAACTCGTAATGCCTTTAAGCTTGGAAAAAGCAGAAGTGAATCGTACCGCAATAACGAGTTATCACATTCCAAATATGTTACGAAATTATTAATTGAAAATTCACATTCATATCTGCTTTTAAACTCTCTAGCCCCTCGAATAAACGATCGAAAACTACTCCTTGCTAATTCCGTAGTTGAACATTTATCAAAATTTATTCCCAATAATTCTTTGAGAAACTCTCGATGATATCGCTTTCTGTCTGAATAGAATTCTCTGCTTTTGGGGTTCGATAATACCGAGTCTATCTGATTCTCCCTTATTAGACTGATATTCCGAAATACAACTGGCCCTAATTTCAATCGCAACAGTGAACAAGTCGAAGATAATGATATTAGATCCGTAAAGCAATTACCACATCTAATCTGATTCAAGATATATGTATAACTGGGGTTGCCTCTATCGTTCAAAGTTTCAGTTGATGAATGAAGGTTCACAATTGCCCCTGATAACCAATAGATGATTTCATCAATGATATCACTAGGTAGATCTTCGAAATGGATTCTACTAAGGTTGTTCGCCATCTCTTTATGTTCCAGGAGCTACTAAAACACCTTGATAAACAGTTTCTTACATTCCTGTACACAGCTTATCGGTTGCTCGCATCATCCAAAAAAAATGGGGGCAGTTATCCCACTTTCCTAATCAGGAAACTACTTACATTTGATCTCAGATACCGATAAAACCTATTATGACGACCATAAAAAACTAAACAAGAAATAAAAACCCAATCGACTTATATTATTATATATATGATACAAACATTAACATACTGGCCGATGAAGTCCTAAAGAAATTAAAAGAAATAGATGCAAGGATAAATTAGGATAATACAAGAAATCAATTACCTAATTTAGACCTTGAAACCTCTAGATCTTCTCTTACCTCTACCTCTTTCGAACTTTCTACCCTTAGACATGATTCTTGGAGCCTTGTTCTTGTGTGGACCCATACCGAAGTGTCTGACAGCTTCTCTGGCATTTCTTGGACCTCTGACAATTAAGGTGTTTTGACCCTTTGGAGCTCTTAAAGCTAATTGATCTAAAGTGATAGCTTCACCACCGTTCTTTAAGATGGTAGCCTTGGCACCAGCGGTGAATCTTAAAGCAGCAATGGTAGCCTTTGGGAATTCTAATAATCTGTTGTCATCAGTAACGGTACCAATAACGACAATGATCTTTTCAGAAGAACCCTTTTGCTTTAAAGCACGGGAGATTCTGGAAACAGAAACAGGTGGTCTGTTGATCTTGGATAAAAACAAAGATTTTAAGACGACCTTGTTGAATGGAGCATCAGTACGACCTACATTATTAGTTAGTATAACAAAATTCCATTCTCTGCTCAGAAGACGCACACTATTCCAACAGAATGGGAATAAAGTACTCGCAGAATGATTTCTTGTTTCTCATTGTAACGAGAAATGATGAACTTGCCATCTACGAAAGAGTTCAATCCTTGAAGTAAAAGTCATCTCCGCCAAAAAAAAGCACGTACTTGTAGTGATTAGCTACCCAACTTTCGGTTAATTCATGTTTCGTCAGTCTCTTTACTAACCATAAATCAAAGTGAAAGTCATTTCCTTGCTTTGGTGGGGACAAATACTTTCCTGTCAGATGCCCAACTTTCCTGAAATCATATTTAAAGTCTTTCGACTGTGACTAATATATTAGCCTTCTCCTATTGATATGGAATTCCTTATCATAGAGTAATTTTCTGGGTGGTATAATATACATCTTCTAAGATTTTGTTCTTGTTTGAGTCTTGATGAGTTACATACGAGCTAAGAAGGAGTACAACTTAACCAATAACTTTAAGTAAACGTTATCGGACTTTGGAGCTTCTCTGTGACCTGATCTAGCGTGTTGCTTGGTGGTGTGATCTCTACCCATTTTGATTTGATGTTTGATAGACGTAAAAGAACAAGGAAAGAAGAGGAAAATTTTCTTTAAGTAAATATCCACAGGAAGAGCGCTTTGAAAAATTTTTTGCCCGGAGTATTTGCCATAGAAAATTTACAGAATGTTGGAAATTTTTATCTGCAGGGAAACAAACATTTGAGGGTTGAGACCTAATGTTCAATTTTGCATGTGACTATTCACGTGCCCCGATAACTATTATTTTGTGTTTCCATTCCCCAGAGAAGTGCCACCAACACCAACTTGTTCTTGAGATGATTCACCCAACACTTCAATTTATTTAACATAATCATTCATGACCCAACTAACTCCCATTCCTGGGTTTTTAAATACTCCAGTAACAAGGTCAATATGCGTTCTTTCAACTATTATCGTTCTTATTCTTTCAATTCTAGAGATCAAATACTTTGTCATGCTTGCAATAGATCCCTATCTAATAGAATATTCGCAGTATTGGCGAATACTTACATATCAATTCGCAGTTGTCAATGAGTCAGATTATCTATTAACTATAGTTTTATGGCTTCAGTTTAAAGTTTTGGAACGATTTTTTGGATCAAGGAAATATTTCTCCATTATAGTTATGTTCGCCATATACAATGCTGTTACATGTTTCCTTTTCATGGCATTAGGTCAATTACTTGTTTACTATTTATCATTCTTATTTAGGGAATGGGTTTTACATACAGATCCTGCTGATAATAGTTACTCGTTCTCGATTTTGAATGAAGTTGCATCAGGTGCACTCGGTATAATCTCGTCTTTATATATATGTTACCTGTCATACATACCGCATTCATATCGTTTTACGATATTATTGAGTAAACCAAAGGTACTCCGTGGAGAAGAACAGGCGATTCGGCCATCCAGCAAAGAACTTAACTTGTCAAATAGACTTCCTGTACATGTCCTATATGGTTTGTTGTTTTTAAACAATGGAATTAAATCTATTATACCTTGCACTGTAGGGTTAATACTAGGAAGATTATATACATACGATCTCCTTCCGGGTTGCAAAACATGGTTGGTACCTATGTCTGTGTTCAAACTATTTATTAGTCCTTTGAAGAAAATTAGCACCCTCCTGAATTCAGTGTTCAGATGCTTTTCTGGAAATTATCAACTGCTAAATGTTCCTGATGTGAGTGAAGTCAATACTGTTCAGGATCGGTCAGAGGAACAGGTCAACGAAGGACAAGATGATGCAGATGACGTCTTAGATGAGGATAGGCAGCGCGAAAGTCAGATTAGAGCAGAGACTCCAGTGCGGCCACTAGGAAGTCAATTTCTTGATACATTTAGAACCTAAGAATTTTAATCTATATGTAATTACTATTAATGTTTACTTACGAGAGGTTCTGTCTACGATTGAGCCGCTACCTTCTTTCTTCTTTCAACATCCCAGTTGTATAATCTGGCAGTATTAACTTCCATGGTAGTTATATTTTCTCTCAAGAATTCTATATCTTCCTTGATAGTTCGTAATTGTTCGTTGTTCCTCTCTAATCTTTCATTCAATAAATCAGTAGCTTCATCCAACGAGTATTCAAGCATAACCTCTGCACCTAGCCACAAGTATACAGAATCCAATTTAGTAACGTCTATCGTTGCTTTGGTGTATAAAGTATCATTCAATTCATAATTTGTCTGGATTTCATTCTCGACTTGTTCTTCTTCAGCATCTGCCTTGGCTTCTTTAAAATGGCTCACAATATCCAAATTCTTCTCGATATCTGGAATCTTAATATTCAAATCTGCCAATTGTTGCTTCTTCGACAATTCCATATATTTGTATTGTTGAAGTCTTTGTTGGAACATCTGCATTGTCATATCGAAATCAGTTTCTGGATTCTTCACCACATTTTCAACTCTATCTATGAATGGTGCTTCTGGTATCCCACGGGGATTTGAATTCTTGGGTCTGGCGAAAAAATCCATCAGTTAGTATGAAAAACTAGAATAGAAAATTGTTAGGCTTACTCACTTTAATATATCGGCCATGTTCGATTGAAGATATTCGTCAAATTGGTTACTATTCAGTTTTTGATCAAGAATTCTCAAATTGACAAGAGATTGTTTGTAAGAAAATATCTAGAAAAATATCAAGGAAAAAAAATCTCTCTCCCAATTTAGGGTGAAGGTCAATTGCGTTTTACTCTCCGTTATGGCTATACAGTGTCACCATATATCAAAACTTTTAAGTTCCCACCATGTGGTTAGAGTTGAGTCATTAGAAATTATGGCATATATTCTTACCTATCTGAATTATAAATTGGCGGCCCCCCACCTCTACAAAAGCTTATTTAGAACCATAGCCTGTCAAATTTTGTTGCTGTCTATAATCAATAGAATTCAAGACAGCTTCAGCAGCTTTAACACCAGAGAGTGCCATGGCACCGAAAGTTGGTCCCATTCTATTTGAACCATCGACTTCGGCTAGTTCCATTCCTGCAACAACTAAACCTGGAACAACTTCTCTGGTACCTTTGACAATGGCATCTTCAGCCTTGTTCATATCAAGACCTCTCATACCACCTAATTGGAATCCATCTGCCGGGGCAGGTGCTTGCTGTACTTGTTGCTCGCTTCTTGGCTTGAAGCCTTGAGTGAGGTCCTTTGGAGCTTTTCCTAATTCTTCAAGTCTCTTGGCGGAGAAAGCACCAAATGGACCATCATGACCAGTAGTTGATAAAACAATGTTACAGTTGATAGTATTTGGATCCATACATGATTGGGTATCATGATTTAATGCTACCAAAGTCCAGTTTGTAACTACACCCGCGATTCTTAATTCTCCGGTGATTTCATCACGACGAGTGATCAAATCTTCAACGGCAGTGGCATTGAACAATTTAATATTTGGGAATTGCAAGACTTTGGAAAGCAATGTAGACATAAACAAAGCTGCATGCTTAACAACAACATAGTCTCCTTCATCTTCATATGCAATTTCTAAATCGTCTAAGAAAATATCAGCCGGCTTTCTCAAGACCATGGCCGAGAACAATTGACCTCCCAACCAGCATCCACCCCCTGGAGAAACAGAAGCTTCGATGATAGCAATCTTCAATTCGGGTCTATTCTTAGCTAACACGTAAGCAGCAGATAAACCAGCAGAACCAGCTCCGACAATGACCACATCGGATTCAGTGTACTTGTCCAAGTCCTCAAAGTAGCGTCTAGTCATAGCACGAGACACAGTGGATTCCCTGATTGGTGCAAACTTGAAATTATCCCAATTTGCAAACTTAACCTTTGCATTTTCTTTTTCGTCTGAAGTTAATTGAATAGAATTTTGACCCTTGGAAGAAATTTTGAAGTGAGTTTCTACTGGAGCATTTTGTAACATGGTTGGTGGAGCCATTATGAATGTTTTGTTTTATCTTGAGGAGATTAAAAGTTGCTAATCCAGGTAGATAACTGGTTTGCTATTTATACTTCAGAACCTTGAAAGATATCCATGAATCATTGTCATCCTCTAAGAGCATATTAATTAACCTTAAAATACAATAATTCTTGATTGAATATTTTCCAGAAGAATAACTTGAAAGGGGTTACATTTACTGGATGTACCTGACTAATTTCTTCAGGATCTTCAAGCGCATAAGGAGTGGCTGCAAAATGAGAAGTCGATAACAAAACTTGAAAGCAAAAAAAAGGCGCAACAAGAAGAACTTTAAGTGCATATTTAATCAAGAAAAACCTATAATACTCAAATTTGTAAAAACCTGTTATTTGTATTAAAACAAAAGCAATTTATCAATCAGTTGTTATTAGATTAAGAGTCTCATTAGCTAGACCTATAAGAGAATAACTTGCTCTCCGCAAAATTGAAGATATTAAAAATCATGTACTGTTTTTGTACCTTAATTTTTGCTTAATTACCGCATTTCTTAGACTCATATCCGAATATCTCCTCTTTGTAACCAACTACTGATGTATTAAATCTATAAACATTCTATCTATCTACTCTTTTCATTAAAGCCTCTAAAATACCTCTCTCTGAAGTTCTTTATATTTTGTTCTTTCAAACCGTTCTTGGTTTCTCCATTGTATGTTTCATCCCTTTTGACATATACTAATAATCTTCTAGACCATTTGTTAAACTCTTGTTCTAAATTGTATAACAATTCTAAGTTCTCGTGCTGCGGAATAATGTTAGGTTGGAAATCATCATTTGCAGTTGGCA
Organism: Hemisphaericaspora haegerdaliae; assembly: GCA_001655755.1. Classification (NCBI taxonomy): domain Eukaryota; kingdom Fungi; phylum Ascomycota; class Pichiomycetes; order Serinales; family Debaryomycetaceae; genus Hemisphaericaspora; species Hemisphaericaspora haegerdaliae. The sequence goes on from LQHL01001863.1 coordinate 26,257, forward strand.
TCCAAAATGCAAGTCTTCCATCCACAGGTAATCTTTCAGCCGCGAAATGTAACAAATCATGCAATAAATTAGCCAATTCATAAGGCTTTTTTGGTGGGATAAAATCACGTCTCAAGTGTGCCTTTTCCCCGTCAATTTCATGATTCTCTCTACCAGCTGCCTTTTCTGGGTTCTTGGCACCACAAACTCTAAGACCTTCTCTGACACCATAAGGAGGATCGCATACAATTGTATCTATCACAAAATCAGAACGAAATGCATGGTTGGTGAAATCCATAGTAAGAACGTCAATATATTCACCTAATGTACCATATTGTTTAAAATTCGCTTTGATGTTACATCGTTCGCTTTTTCCTTTCAACATTCTCACATCAATGTCTGATCCAATTGTCAATGCTCCAAAATTAGCGGCTGTTACTAAAAAGGATCCTGTTCCAGTGAATGGATCATAGGCAATTTTCCCAGGACCAACTTGGGCCACATTACATGTGACCAAAGACAACTCTCCATCGAATGAAGTAGTTCCAATATACTTTCTTCTTTTCAAATCATATCTGTCTAAGACATTATTGGATCTAGCACTTAGTTGGATTTCTCTCCCAAACCAGATATTGAGTGGTAAATCTGCCTTTTCCATTCCTGTGACCTTATATTCTTCCAATACAGTATAGATTTCGTCAGGGTTCTTCAAGTCAATGGATCCTTTAAACTCTAAATATCTGAATGATTCTATTATTTCAACCCTTTGGTTTCTGCTTCTGCTTCCCATAAACCCTTCAAATTTAAATTTGAATGTTTTATGCTTGTAAGTCTCAAATTTGTCACTAGATCTTCTCTTCACATCATCATGCAATTCCTGAAAATTAGATCCGTGACCCCATAATTCGTATATTCCTCTAGCGAGAATGGATCTTTCCATTATTTTCTTTGCTTGTACGTCGTTTTCCAACTGAACAATCATGAATGGATTTTTCTCATCGTGTGTTGACAAATCTAAGGGTATTTCATGGAGATCTGCCAAAGATTCAAGTTCTGCTCGCCTAAAATTAGGATATGCTTGCGCAAAGTATATTAAATAGTCCTTCATATAGAATTTCTTGTTGTATATATTATGGCTCCCAAACCGTAACTTATTTTCAGAAATCACATCTCTTCGAAAAAGAAAAAATTATGGATGCGGCTTCACTCGTTTATTTCCTATTCTAGCATGTGCAACTCACTTGGGGACCTGGATCGGCAATAGTCTTGACACTTCAGGAAAATGTTTGTAGGAGCCGTCTTTCTAGGTTTAGGTAAAAGTGCCATATTTAAATCAAATATAATCACTTGATGAATGTTTCTATCAATTGAATCTAATTGTTTAAAGTATGAATAAAAAAATTGCAAAATTTGTACATTATACATTTTGGAGAATATAATCAAAAGCTGTGTTTATTAGAGTATTCTACTAAAGTAATTACAGTCTTTTGAGTAAATAATGGGAATGACCATTCAAACTCATAGCACAGCTCTATCTAAAAGGATCTCAAACTTGATGTATTTGATAACATATTTTGATAAGTTAGTTTCCGTCGTGTCCAAACCAAATCCTTTCTCATCAACATTTCAACTGGAAAAAGTTCTCAAACCTTCCAAAAGAAATCTTCATCCTTTATTGTTTCTTCTTGAACGTTTTCTTCTTCTACGAATTGAATAGTTTATAAAATAAAGCCTATCGTAACGTTTTTCATATTACACCAAGCCATTTAATTACAATTTTGACTGATTGATTGAAATTTGTGAATTGACAAGGAAAAGCGTAAATATAATTATCTTGAAAAGTAAAGGCAAATACGTTTGTATAACATCAAATACATAGTATATTTAATTTGTTTAGGTTAATACAAATCAATAAACTATAAAAAAAGAAATCCAAAAACCAACAATTATTTCACAAAACCGTACTTATTACTATTAGTTTAGAATATTTATATAATTAATTGGCCATGTCAAATATCGACGAAGACGAAGCTCTTTTTGAGGATCTTTATGGTGACGATGAAGGGACATCTTCCAAGACAGAAGTAAATCCTGAAGAACAAAATGCTGTCGAAGCACCAGCCCCACCAATGGAAGAAGCTAAAGAGGAATCTGAGGAAAATCCATCTATCTCAGCTCCATCTGTTTCTGAAACTACAGAAACGTCAAAGCCAGAAGATGAAACTCAATCACAAATCCAAGCTGAACATCCAGCAGTAGACACAACTGTCCACCCTGAACAAACTCATACCGCCCCTGTTGTTCCTGGCCAAACTCAATTTGATCCAAACCAATATGGAGCATATCAACAATTCGCTGGAATGCCACCACTCCCTGCTGTTCCAGGTCAAAACTTTCCTGGTGGAATACCACCAATTCCACCACCACCACTTTCTGCGCCACCAATTCAACACGAACCATCCCAAGTCGGTAAAGACAGCGGAAAGATGTTCGTTGGTGGCCTTAATTGGGACACCACAGAAGAAGGCTTAGTAGAATACTTCTCTAAATATGGTGAAATTACTGACTACACCATCATGAAGGACAGTGCAACCGGAAGATCCAGGGGATTCGGATTCTTAACATTTAAAGATCCAAATTCGGTTGATGAAGTTATCAAGACTGACCATATATTAGATGGTAAATTAATTGATCCAAAGAGAGCTATCGCTAGAGAAGAACAGGATAAGATTGGAAAGATTTTCGTTGGTGGTATCGACCCAATGGTTAACGAGAAGGAATTCTATGACTTTTTCGCTCAGTATGGTAGCATTATTGATGCTCAATTAATGATAGACAAGGATACCGGCAGATCGAGAGGTTTTGGTTTCATTACTTATGATTCTCCCGATGCCGTGGATAGGGTAACGGTTAATAAATACCTAACTTTAAAAGGCAAAGCAATGGAAGTTAAACGTGCCGAACCAAGAGGTCAACACCAGCAAAATGTATTGATGCAACAGCAACAACAACAACAGCAACAACAACAGCAACAGCAGTCGAACTATTATAACCAATACGGTGCAGCATATGGTCAAATGTATCCACAAGCTGCAGCTTCAGGAGGTATGTATGGTCAACAAGTTAACCCAGCAATGAATCAAGAATATATGAGGTACTACCAATGGTTTATGTACCAGCAAGCCCAACAAGCTCAGCAAGCACAATCTGCTGCCACTGGGAAATCGCCAACTATGGCAGAAAGTCAACCAGCTCAACCATTGAACCCTCAACAACAAGCCAATGAACCTGAAGCCGAACCACACCTGGACTATAATAACGAGGAAAGGTCGAATGATTTTGAGGAAAACCCTCATCGTGATCAGAGAAGAATGAATTTACCTAAAGGTCCCAAGAGAGCACCACACTCAGGTCAAAGAGGAAGAGGTGGCTACCAAAGAAGAGGAAGAGGTTACCATCCTTATAGCAGGGGCGGAAGAAGATAATAAATAAATCTTTAAATAGTTCTTACATTTATTAAATTATTACTAATAAAAGTCTCCTTTTGTATTACATATATATATATTTGATTATCTCTTTCTGCTAGGACGAGCATTCTTTGCTCTCCTCTGTTCTTTGAGGTTTCTAGCCTTTCTTATTTGTTCAGTAGATTTGAGTTCTTGTTGTTGTCCAGGTTTGTTGAATCCCTTAACTCTCATACCTGAATCAACTGCCTTTTCAACCTTCTTCTTTTGCTTGTGATAATCATCTCTGTACTTGTCTGGAAGTCTAGGAGCTTGTTGCTTCTTGTGCTTGAATCTCTTATTACTATCATCATTGCCAGTCTCGATGGAATTGGTAGGTTTAAGGTTCCTTTGTTTTCTCCATTCTTCAAACTTACCGGACTTGAAGGATGCTGGAATCTTATTCCCACTTTCACTGATAATATATTTTTTATCAGTAGACATGGAGTTGATATATTTACCCTTCTTGTTGTCCCATTTCATTACTTGTTTATTCTTTTGGATCTTATCATCATTATCCAAATCGAAAGTTGCGGCCTGAGCTTCATTTGCAAAGGATGATGAAATAGCCAATTGTTGATCTTGAATAACAGATGCAGGAGCATAATGACTGAGGAAAAATTGAGGATCACGATAAGATTTCTTTTTAGAAATTTTGTCAGCATCTTCAAATATCTCTTGTAGCTCACTTTCGTTAGCTTGATACCCTCTAGTTTCGCCTTCTTCTTTCAAAATTTCATCTTCAATTCCATGTGACAAACCTGCAAATCTTTCTTTTTGCAACAAGTCACGACGTTCTTTAGCCTTGCGCTGAATTGGGGCTAATTGACGTCTTCTTCTATGCATGAATTCAACAAGACTATTTTCATCCTTATCATTTCCCTTCTTGTTAAATTCAAATACAGTTTCTTTGACATTCCTATTCTGTAATTTTGTTAAGAAGTCTAGCTTCTGCTTTTCTAAATTAGGACCAAATAATAAATGTTGTTCATCCCATGAGCCTGTTTCCATAACTTCTTTACTTCTCTTGAGAGATTCCGGAGAAGCGGCTTGTCTTGTTCTATGATATAATTTTTCACCCTTAGTTGAGACATCTCTCAACACTTTCAATTCATAATCATTCCGTAATATGTTTTCGTATAACTCTTGGAAGGTTTCTAAGTCAAGTCTTGGAATTGATCCAATTACCAATCTTTCAGTATAATTGACTTTAGGTTCAATAAATGAATCGCCTTGCTTATTCTTCAAGACTTCACACTTTGCTTCATGCATAGAAGTTAACAACAATTTCTTTCCTAAGAATAATTCTAAATCCAATAAATATGGCAATTCCTTTTCATTAACAATAGAATAAGCCCAACCTTTGTGTCCGGCTCTCGCAGTTCTACCAACTCTGTGAATAAAAATTTTGGACGAACCAGGTAATGTGAAGTTTATAACATTTGCCAAAACAGGAATATCAATACCTCTAGCAGCAACATCTGTGACAACTAAAATGTGGGTCAATCCAATTCTAAATTGGTAAAGCTGATTTTTTCTCGCGTGCTGATCCAATGTACCATAGATATATGAAACTAAATAACCCGCGTCTCTTAATAACCTTGTGACGTATTCAACATGGTGCTTGGTAGGAACGAAAACGATAGTAGAGTGCTCCGAAGGTAATTGATTTGCGGCTGGCATCCTTTCCTTTTTAAATTTAAATTTACGCTTTTTTCCTTTGTTATCCTCCTCTTCTTCATCTGATTCTACTTGTCGTTTATCTAGATCTTTTAATTTCTTGATTTGTTCTGGAGTTCCCAAAGGCATCTTAATAACTTCTTGTAGAACGTACAACAAGTTGGCTTCTCTTTCATTCTTCTTAGTGGTAAAATATGCCATTTGCAACTGGTCAGATATCTTGGTTTCAGCATCCAATCTTACCAATACTGGATTTGACAAACCCGCCTTGGCAAAATCAACCAATGATCTAGGTAATGTGGCAGAAAACAAAAGTGATTGTCTGTTCGCAGGTAGCGAGGCCAACAATTCATTTAATTGAGGAGCAAATCCCATTTCAAACAATCTATCAGCTTCATCGAAGACAATATATTGGATATTCATCAAGTCATATTCCATTTCAACTTTCAAATGTAAGAATCTACCAGGGGTACAAACAATAATATCTGGCTTGGTCATCATCTTGGAGAAATCTTCTTCTAAAGAGTCACCACCAATCAATACAATAGATTGCAAATTGGTCCCAAGACTAAACTCTTTAACCTGTTTATAAGTTTGTAATGCCAATTCTCTCGATGGAGACAAAACAATCGCACGGACACCACTTGATGACCTCAGTTTCAATTTTTCAATCAAAGGTAATGTAAATGCAGCAGTCTTACCAGACCCAGTTCGTGCCATTCCGACAACATCACGACTTTCCATAATCAAGGGGATAGTTTTCCTTTGAATAGGGGTAGGTTGTCTATATCCCTTCTTAGAAACATTGCTCAAAATGAACTTTGAGAGACCAAATGATGCAAACGAACCGGCCTTAGCCTTTTTAGCGGTGGGGTTATTAGCGAGAAAATATGAATTTAACTTATTGTCATCCGCATCATCCTCAGCATCTGATAACTCAAGTGAAGGAAATGCATTAGACTCGTTTGTTTTTGCTTTCTTCTTTGGCGGAGCCTGCTTTTTCTCTTCTTCATCTTCCAGATATTCGATCTCATCTTGGATTTCCTGTTCTGAATTTTCTTCACCTGAAGATGATGAATAATCATCCTCTTCATCAAATGCAAGAGATTTAGCAATATCAAAACCTTCGTCGTCAGACATCTTCGTATACTGTTTGTTGTAGTTTCTCTCTGTTCAAAGTAAGATTTCAATTTCTATCTCATCTAGAAGAAAGAAAAAAAAATACTGTATCTAAAATGTCGCACACGATGTCCATCTCAAATGTCGGGTTGTAGCAAATGCAGTAGTTTGTCTTGGAAACATAGCTAAGAGATACCAACAAATCTTCATTCATTAGACAATTCAGAATAAGAGCAAAAAATGGTTTCAGTGTATAATGCAAGAATTAGAAAACCTTCATCAGTTTACCTTCTCAACTGAAAATAACGAAAAAAATGGCGAGATTATGGTAACCTATCTTGATGATTCATATTTCATAGATGGGTTCTTTCTAAACACACCATGAATAAGCACAATACAAGTAATTCAGGATATAAAAGTTATAAACAATGATTATCGAGTATAACTCTACAACAATTTATAAGATGGGATGTTCTTCTGAACCTTTTGCTTGATCCATGGGTCCAAGAGACAGTCGTCGAGGTATGGAATTTAAGAACCTATTTCCCGCGACTCTGCTTTAATTTTCTTTAAGCCTTTCTCATCCAAACTTTGTTGAACCATTGGTTAGTAGATTTGTTTAACTTTAAATGTTTGTTTTAGTTTTACTCTTAAATTCTACATAAGCTTTCACCAGAGGAGGAGAGCTGATTTAACTAGTGAGAAATTACAAGTTGAATTTACGGTATCCTTAAAATAACAAGTTTTATGGTGGAGAAACAATATGTAACAATCGATCCTACAGGTGCGTCATGCAGCACTTCGGTTCGGAGAGCTAAGTGAAATTTCAAATGGATGGTGTAGTCACCCACTCTTGGAAATATTTTTTGTTCAAAAATGGGTGGAGAAAAGTCATATTCTACAATGTACTGCTTTAATCACTCATCGGCACAAACATACACATATGTTCATAAATACACATGTATAGAGTTACATTCTTTGGCGAGATTCAAAACACAATGAAAGGCAAATTGCTTATTGTCAGCCTAAGCCAAGCTCAATCACAGGCGAAAATATTTTGGAAGTTCACATGTTCACTTCACTTTTCAAAAAAATAAATCAGTTCAAAATTCAAGATAATACTTTAAAAAATATTCTCGGAAACAATTTGGGGGATACCATTGAATATTTTTTTTTAGCATAAACAGATAAGTAGTCTTGTCATCTTTGTGGCTTAGTGTTTAACCACATTCTCCATGATGGGGGGGACATGGCAACTTTTCTTTTTTCGAATTCACTTTAACTTTTTAACTTCAAAAATGCGGATGCCTATTATAAGAACCAGAACGTAGTGATGAAATCATGCACAACAATTAATGTTTTGTGTGGACATCATTTTCCGAGATCGCGTTGTCTATGCAAGATCATAAAAGGTACGGAAATGCATGAGTAAATACAAGCGCGTTACTTTCGTTCCTAACCAGTAAGGGTAAACACCCAATTCGCTAGTCTCCATTTTGTATTCACAACAGCTTTTGAAATACTTTGGAATGAAAGGAAAAACATGCAATCTGGAGGTAAAGTTGAATATTATATTTCGAAGACTTTTATGAAAAGCATTTGAGAAACAAGTTCATGCATGATTATGAGTCTTACACGTCACATATGAACTATTTCATCAAGAAATCATGGAAATTGATATCCACCCCCAAGAGCTTTATCTATACGTCGTACCGAAGAGGCCGATTTACCAATATTGAACAGTGCCTTATATTTGATGAGTAATTTAAATCAGAAGATTTATTTTTAGATTAGATCGGAACTTTAGCCATGAAAGGAAACATGTTCAACAATTGTGAACATTTTCATTCACTTGCTTGTTCGGTTTGGGACACTTGCCTAAAAAAATAATAAATGAAGGTTGTATTGTTAAAAAGGACAGGAAAATGGACAATGTATTGCGCGATGCAGATAAGACAAATCTAAGTATGCGAGTTACACACTTGAATATTTTTTTTGTATTCTATTACTAAACTAAAAAAATAAGTTGAAACTAAATTTGAAAAAATTCGGAAAAGATTGGGAGATATGTAGTACAGGGAAGTAAAGAAATATCACGATTCGTGTCAGCTTCAGCGAAGACAAAGAGGAAAATCATTATTGTACTTTTGATGTATGATCAGTTAAAGTAGAATAAAGTTGGTTGTCCGTACCACTACCCGTACCGAACTATAATGGAACACAAGTTATGCAGGAAGCTTTTGAATTTAAGCGAGCTGGAGGATAGACAATTCAACTAAAAGTAAAAACAAAAAGAATCTTTTTGAGAAACGAACTAAAGTTGGACCATCGAGGAGGATTACAGATGTAGGTCGGATCTAAGATATCCAGGGATATACCTTCCAACTCCCTACTTCTTGGCAATATAGATAAAAAAAGTATTGACTTTTGTGTGGCGAGGGTAAGCGTTTGTTCTATTTGATTATGTGAATTTATGTATGTGAATTTCTAGATAGGCAACATGTTCAAAGAATGCAACCAACATATTCTGGAAATAACCACCATCAAAACTCCGTAGGGAGAAATTGAGTACTTAAGCCAGTAGCATTTCATGAAGCATGGTAAAAACGATCATCTGGGTGTGATATTCTGAGTATTGAATGAGACAAAAAAAAGGACAGGAAAAAATAGGATCTTCGTTTAAAAGGGCTAAAAAGCTATTATATTACACAAAATAGAAGATAAAAATATAATAATAAATAAATTAATCCCGCCCAATCAAAAAAATTTTTTACCATTTGTGACTTCAATTCCGTTCTTTTATTATTTTGTTTGTACCCAACACTTTTGCATAACAATATAGGGCCATGATGTTTAATTAATCGGAGAACAATAGAAAAAAGTTGGTTCAAAAATAGAAATTCGCCACAAGGTTATTCTCCCTTTTTTGTATCCTGAACAAAAATAAAAATAATTTTTACAGAAGTTCACTTTCAGTGATATTTTTTTAAGTAAAAAGAAACTCGTTTTTGTTATTTTCTCCTCTCTTCTTTTTCACTCTGATTATTTTGACTTTGGTCAGGTAAAAATGCTATGGTAGCAACAATAGTGTAAACGACCTACCCCTTTTATTTGTCACAAATGGCGCTTCACTGGATGCTGAATACTTATCAAATAGCTTAAAAAGGGAAAGAAAGTGGAAATTCTTCTTTACTAAGTCCCAGATATTCTTATTTGAAACAGCTTGATTGAAACAAGAGTCCTCCTACATATTTAACAAGCCCACATTGATCTCTTGTTGTCTTACATTGAAAATAAAGTCGCAAAAGAAAGTAAATAGAATTTTTTCGCTAAAATTCGGTCCTTCCGCAGACTAAAAAAAAGGATTCTCCTGTCACGTCATCAGATCGATGTGTCGTAATTGCAAAAAAATAACACACCTTTTTTTTTCGGGAATATAATAGTTTTCATTTAATTTTGACTGATCCGCTTTTTCCATTTACCAAAATATACCACAAGTTCCCGAAATCTACAAGGAGACAACGAGGTCTGCATACAAAATAGAAAACTTACCTAAAACCACAAGGTTGTCTTGTCATCAACACAATACAATTAAGGAAGAATTTATTATATGTTTTAAAAACAAAGCGCAAAGGAGCAATTGGTGACTTTATAACAAAGGGCAATAATTACAATCGTATGTTCACTGTAATTCGTTTGTTTAACCTACCGACAAAAAGAGAAGGTCTAGAATTTTTTTCCTGGATCTGGTTTCCTGACAGAAAATAAAACCCAGCCCCTCTTTCAATCTTTGAAAAATATGTTAATATGTCATTCAAACATGTTGGCTGATCTCTCGTTCCTTTTCATTTCTCTGTAAATGAACATATCTTTTCTTTCAATTGGGGTATCTGGCGTGTTGTATATATCAAACCAGACCATGAAATGTTTTGCCTGATAATACAGTAGATAACTATTTGATTTACAACACAACAATATCCGTGTTTAGACGCTTACATTGATTGTGTAACTGTCATAACAACAATTAAAATCTTTTGTTAAATTATTCATCTATGTAACTAAAGAAAGTGAATATATTTTTTAAGATGAATTGAGTTCGAATTAGAATTTAGAAATCAAAAACCGCAATTTTTGGCGAGCTGCATAGTAAAAAATATCAAGCAAGTCCAAGGATTATAGCCAGAGAAAAACAGAATATATCCGAGGATAGTCTTTTCCTGTATTTGGAGTGAAAATACCTAGCATAAAGTGGCATCATCATTTGATATTTTTATAGATATGTAAGAAATCTACTGATTAAATCCTATGACTTGAACTGAAACAAATTGTTTAGAGGAGAATCTGAAAAAATATATTTGTAGCGTATCTGCCTAATTATTTTGTGAGACTTCCTTGTTTCGTAATGAGGGAGGGAATCTCCTTTCTCAAATAATAAAGAAGGCCGCCCCAAGATTTACACAAGGCTCGATCTGTAAACCTACCCCCCTTTACGAGGTATCCCGACATAACCCAGTCAATTTGCCCAGTGATTCTGTCACATTTCCTTCCACCGGGTATACTTGTCTCTTTAAGCCATAAATCCATGATTACCTACAAGCGAAAGGAACAAAAAGAAAAGCTAAGAAATACATACAGTTTTGTTTCCCTACCTTCCGGACTTATTTGTAATTGAAAAAAGAGCGATATGACGCCTGGTAGCTTGTAGAAACCAAAATTATTATTTGTAACCCATCCTTCGAGGGTTATCACTAACATTAACACATTAATTCATCCAAATATTGCACCAACTGAAATTACATGACAAGGTTTAAACTTTACTAGCCTAAGGAATAAACAAATTCGTTTCTTTTATCAGGTTGATGAATTTCTAGCGCGTCTTTTCTTCTTTTAATTGTAAAGCTTATTTTTCAATTACTGACATTTCTTTCTCCATAAACCTCCTCTCAGCATGTCGGAACTCGACAATAGCAGAGTGAACATAAACTAAGACTGCTAAGCTTAACCCGAGATTTACATGTATAAATATAGATAGTTCTCTTCAGCTGAAGAGTGATGATCATCTACTCCTTCCAAAACTTAAAATTTGACTTCTTTAATCCAATCCGCACATTCCATCATCCAAATAATTTGGTCGCTAATATTTTTTTATTCTGTGTTTACAAACTGTGCATCTCACCAGCCTCAATCTTTAAACGGGACAGTTGTTAGGAGTTTCTAACAGTAGTTTCTAACAGTAGTTTATACATGCCGTGAAATTATAAAAATGTTGAAACAGACCAAGTTCAAACAAACTATTTCTATCGAATTATAATTGCGGTTAAGACAAAGAAAAAGTATTGTGATTATCCAAAGCCTATTCCTTGTGGAAAAAATTTTTCTATCCCATGATTTTCTGCAGATTATTTTCTAGATAATAATTTATTTTATAGGTTCAGATGCATGCATATAGTATCATAAAAATATATTATTTTTTTAACGTACATGCATTGCTAATAAATTTTGTTTAATTTTTGAACCGTAGAAAATAATTCAAAATTTATAAAAATCCAGATAATTCCCTAGAATTGTGGATAGGGTATTTCTATTTTTTCATTTGGTGTTAGACATCAGACTTCTGTTCAAAGACATTACGAAAATACACTAAAAGGAACTTGTCTGTTTCAAACTATTCAAACATTTATTCATCATTCACAGAAAAGATCACAATTATTAAGCCATATAATAGACAAACTCCAAGTATGACCCATTTACCTTCAGTGGCAGAATTAATGACATCAACCAAGGTGTTTCAAGACACTAAAACGTCTCCGACACTCCAACAGGGGGGATTGCCTAGTATAACGAAATCTTCGACATCGCCACGTTCACCGCAACAACAGATTAGACAAGAACCTATAATAGCAACAACATCACCTGGCTCATATTCAAACTTCACTTCTTTACCACCTCCCATTCGTAGACTAACAGATTCATCTATTTATTCCAATGGTGGTGCAGGTTCATCATCAGCATCGTCTACTCCTATGAATTTGTCAACATCGAGTGACTCGGCTTCAAAACTTGCCCCTCCACATGTAGTCCTTCCACAACAACAACAACAACAACAACAGCCTCAGCAAGCACCATTGTCAAGTTCGAACAAGCAATTCCTGTCGTACCCTATGTACAGCAGAGAAGCCACCTCTCCGTTGTCCCATCAGCCATATCAACAAGGTCTCATACCTCCACAAGGACCACAACCCATGGGGATACCACCACCTCATTTGGCACCCAATGGCCTGGTTCCTCAGTACTATTACTACCCGGCTCCCCCTCCGCCTATAACGGGTCAACCAATTGAACAATATTATGCTCCTCCGCAAGCTCCTGTACATGGGCAACCACCATACATAGCTGGCCGAGCACATCCTCTCCAGCACCCACAATTCCCTCCCGGATACTATGTCTCGGCCCCAGGAGCGTATCTTCAACATATCCCACCTCAAGCATATGAAGAGAACAACGCACTATTAAATAAGAGGCGAATAATCAAGAGAAGAACTAGAACTGGGTGTTTGACATGTCGTAAAAGAAGAATCAAATGTGATGAAAGAAAGCCCACTTGCTTCAATTGTGAAAGATCAAAGAAAGTTTGCTTGGGGTATGAAAATTTACACAATTTACAACCAAGAAGAAGAAACAGGGACACAAGCTTAGATTTGAAGGAGACGAAATCGGAAAATGAGAATCGATCTGGATTGGTAAATGCTGAACAAGGCAACGGGAGAATGGACGGGAATACTGGTGTAGCATTACCCCCTCCAATATCTAGCTATTATCATTCCAACAGTAGCAAGGTCTCGGTAAATGATTTAATCAAATGAGTTACTGTAGAGTGTTTGTTTTGCGATTTGATGATAATGACGATTAATCTATGTAATTTATGTTTTATTACTATGTAGTATTGTTCTACTATTTGCATTATATACGAAGTTCTATTCCAATAAATTTCTCTATGGTCCAAAAAAATTCAGATGGCTACCTGATGAAGAGCAATTTGTGTCAATTTTCATATGACAGGGGGTTAAAGAAGGCTTTAGCCAGAGTGAAACAATATGTAATATCTCATTTAGTTGCCTCTTTGTCTTGTTACGGCAACATTAAGAACAATAAGTTTATTTTTATACCTTCATTATGGGATGATTCTGCATTAGAGTGATTAATATTTTTTTTTGTATGAGTGGTTTACTTTGTTTTTCAGATCTAATATAAGAGAGGACGTACCACATTTCAAACGAAATAATGAAACACTGCGTATATGCAACTACCTTAAAAAAGAATGTATTTTTAAGAATGCATGTGCTTCGATTTTTGTCACCTGTTCCAGATGAAAAAAGGAGGAGAGTCCGTTACACTCGGTGCTTTCAAATAATTGCGCGAATTGGTTGGTTGTTGCGCTTGGCCGTTTGATGATAGGGACCCTGTTACATTTAAATCTATTTCTTTTTTTTTCTTGGCTGGCGCGTATGGCCAATTAAAGAATAATGTAATATGTCTTGAGTTCCCATGTAGTATTTCTTGAGGAGTTATCGGTTGTTGATGTCAAATGACTACAAAGCATACAGTTCTTGTTAGGGTATAAAATACCTAAATCCGTTGACTACCCTGTTTCATTGATATTTATGCACCCTACTCGGGTAAAATTACCCCATATGAAATGGGGAAAAAATTAACTTTAGGCGAAATCAAAGTGAAGTAGTCAAAATTCTGTTTCTTGACAGTTGTTTTGTGGTATTTCTTCACTCATTCGAAAGTTGCATATGCACTAAGACGACCTGTATCAAATTTAGCTAGGCCTAGAAAACTTTCAAGCTGCATACTTAATATTTTAAATATTAACAAGAAAAATCTGGCGGAAATATCGGATCGGATACCAAGGCTCAAAGTTATTGTCATTAAGCCTAAAATCAACATTTAATATGCACAAGAAAGGGTTTTTCTTCCAGGAGTATTTGCATACTAGTTAGTAAAGATCCCGAGATTACTTCTAACTTACTCATTAGCCTCGGACGGTAACAATGATCGTGAAGGGCAACATCTTTCGAATTTTCCCAATACAAACGAATTCCCCATATACCAATTATGGATTCTGCATTTGCATAAATGTAACACTATCCTTTTATCTATCTGTGTAGTTCAATTTTCCTGTTTTTTTATGATGTTGACAATTCTTGTCGAATTCAAAACCATCAGTTTGCCTCAAATAAACGAATTGTCAAATGTACCACCGCTACAATGGGTATAAAGTGGTTCGACAAGAGATTAACTTGGCAAAAGTGTACAGTTGTAGAAGGATAAACAAATGATCAAAATAGTTTATTTTGCTCATTGATGTAATTAATTTTAGATTTGAGGTATTTTTTTATTTTTGGTTTAGCGAAAATGGAATTTCTTTCCCAGACAGAAATTTTTTTTTGTTGTTGTGGTTGTTGTTGCTGTTACTCGATAAGAAAAAGAAATGAGAGGACTGAAAATTTAATTTTGTTGCTCCACATAATCAAAGATTGAGTAAAAACTTAAACATAAACATCTTCAGTTATTACCCTGCAACCAAAAAGTTACAATTCACCACAATGAGAATCGTCACTTGTTAGTAGCTATAGAGATATTCTTTGCACCGAGCACAACATCAAAAGATCGTCATTTCTAATGCTTATTAATAATAGTCTGTAATTTGAGGCAATTGAAGCCAACGAGCCCAAAAATCATTTTCTTTTACCTTTTTTTTTTTAAATTCCCGCCTCTCCTTTTTTTTTCTTGTCATTCAAAATTTGCTATCAATTACAACATTTACACTATATAGTTTTTATAAACACCCACTACCTAGATTTGGATATTAGTCCCGAAAATAACTTTATTATATACCACATTACACTATAGTAGATATATGTATCAACCATGCTGGTCAAAGCACGTAAGATAGCAGTAGTTGGTTCTCGTTCGGTTGGAAAATCATCAATGACGGTTAGATTTGTTGAAGATCATTTTGTCGAAAGCTACTATCCAACGATTGAAAATCAATTCAGTAAAACCATAAATTACAAGAGTCAAGACTACGCAATAGAGATATTGGACACCGCGGGACAAGACGAATTCAGCATTATGAACGAAAAGCATTTGGTAGGAATACATGGTTACATACTAGTGTATTCTGTTACATCCAGACAGTCATTCGAATTAATCGAATTTATCAGAGACAAGATTTTAAATTCTATCGGAAATGACGAATTGCCAATGGTATTAGTAGGGAATAAATGTGACTTGAATTTTCAAAGACAAGTCGAAACCAATGAAGGAGAAGAATTAGCAAAGAAATTTAAATGCAAATTCTTGGAGACTTCAGTAAAGAATAACCACAACATAAATTCAGCATTCGAGGGTTTGATTGATGAGATTGAAAAGATTCAAAATCCTGTTGTTAAGCGAGATGATAAATGTGTTGTTATGTAACTTACACCCTTTTTAATGACGAGCATAGAGTAGTATTTAATGATTTAATATTTTGTTTTCTTCATAGATTACATCCTGTTAATATATACACACACATATTGTATATAACTCAAATAAGAAACTGTAAATTAGTATCAATTGGATGAGAAGCTGATAATTGTGGCTTCTGACTATACTTACTGCTTAAAATTTCTCTCATATTCTGCAACAAACTTAAATATGATTGATCAGGATTCTGTCTCATAACAGTCATAAATGAATAACTCATGGCACCTGTGGACTGGCCGCCTTCCTTTGCATCAGCACTAGTCTGGTCATCTTTACACCCACTCATGGTTATAACGTCGGCAGGAGACGTTTTCGTCTGTTTGGTCTTCTCATGTGCCTTTTCTGCCTTGTCCTTGTTAATAAAGGATTTGACTAATCCACTTACTCCTCTAAACATGGCTCCCGTATCCCCTTTCGCATAGGCCAAGGCAGATTGCATTAAGCCTTCACCAGCCTCTTGCAAAAGGTTAGGTTCTTTTAAAACACCTTTGGTAGAATACATATATGGTAAATCCAATATTGAACCACTGTGACAAGAATCAAACAAGGCAGTCAATCTTACTCCAGGAGGTAATGGTCTAACTAACAATTCATGTAGATCATCATCAACAATAAATCCGCTTTGTTCGAAATCCAAAGGGTATATAACTTCATCGTATCCGTCTTCTTCATCACCATCCAAATCCTTTGTTTGCCCTCCATGTCCGCTATAGTGGAAAAACAATGAGTCATTTGGTTTCGCATCCTTCACTAACCATTTAATTGCATCAATAATATTCTGTCTAGTAGGAATAGCACGGACTGATTTGTTTGTATCAGTCAACATTACCATATCCTCCTTGTTAAACCCCTGAGTAAGGAGGAATTGTTGAACATTTTGACAATCATTGATACAACCTTTGAGTTCTTGTTTAGTACCGATATAATTAATACCTACAAATAAAGCCTTCTTCTTCCCATTGCATTGCGAGTATTGATAAGTGTAATTTTCTACTCCGAAAGACTGTGGTTGAGTTGATGGTTGAGCATAGCGGTGTTGACCGCCATAGTTTCCTCTTCCTTGGTCAGGAGGAGGATTTGATGGACGCTGATATCCTCCTGTTTGCTGGTGAGATGGTCGGTCATATCTTTCTTCCCCGTGGTTTTCATAATTTTCACTAGGTGGAGCACCAGAAGGTCTTTCATAACCACCTTGTCCCGGTGGTGGCCCAGAGGGCCTAGAATATTCTCCCTGGTGACTAGAAGGTGGAGGTCCACTTGGCCTGTCATAGTTATCACTTGTATACCCTTGCTGATTTGTATAGCGACCTTCTTGATGACCCCCATATCCACCTTGATGACCCCCATATCCACCTTGTGGGCCACCATATCCACCTTGTGGGCCACCATACCCACCCAGTTGGCCTCCATATCCACCTTGTTGACCTCCATACCCACCCTGTTGACCCCCATATCCACCTTGTTGGTTGTACCCTTGGGGAGGTGGACCGTTTGGACGGTTGTATCCTTCTTGCTGATTGTTTCCGTATGTGTGTCTTCCTTGGCCTGGGAACATCGTCTTTCTATTTACCTAATTGATTTCGTGTCTAATGATTGAACAAGAATCACAATTGTTGAACAAAAAGCAAAGTTGGAAAGATGAAACTTCGTGAAAATGAGACAGGGCTCGGTTCGTTAACCTTAAAAAAAAACCAAATATGATGTCATTTTAAAAACTGATGCGATTTCCATCTACCAGAACTGTTTACAAATCAAGGACATAAATTGTCTTTCTTAATCGATTCATGACCAACTTTATGGCTAGATACCTGGTTTCGTGTTACAAAGTTTGAACTTTGCCAAAATTGATTCTTCCTTCTCTACTGTAACATATTGACTGTGGTTCACTGGAAGACCCTTCAACAACTTTTACCATACTGTTGGGAGAATCCCTAGAAACCGTAAAATTCTCCACTGATTCTTTCGAGCCCAAAAACAAAAGGATAGTTATTTGACAGTGAATTTCGAAGGGTGATACTGAGGTTCTTAGATGTCACAGAAAGAACCTTAACAACAGTATATTCATACGATTTACTAAATACACTTAGAACCATCATGAATTGAGCTACTTGTCTAAGGTCTACTGTAGGGTCTCCACATAGGACTTTTAGAGGACTTACTCTTGTTATTTAAACCAAACATACGCGCCTTAAATGGGGAGAATATTTCGTGGTTGACTGACAATTCACCAAATAAAACATGCTTGGTGGAGAGGAGGGGGGCATGATAATACTAGATTCAAAAACGTACAATCTAAGCTATATGGGTGGTTGAAGATAACGACTGATTCATAAGATGTAAATGCTCTTCACATAACATGAATTTAAGTAAATTTATAGCATACAAGCCTACATTCATAAAATCTAAATAATGTATAAAACCAAGGAAGTAACAATTACTTTGATATTTCAGTAAATAACATGATATACCCAGTAGTATATACCATTAGTTCCAACTGAACACATTCCGTAGCTCTTCAGAAACTAATAACATTAATTAAATAAAAACAAATTACCGAAAGTATCTTACCAACCTACATTGGAATTGGGAAAATCTAATCTCAGAATTTTGTGAGACCCCAATTTGTGTATACAGACACAAAATTTATTTTCAATCCTTTTTCCAACACATATTTAATCACCCCTATAACTACAAATCTTTTCAACACTGGGCATTTTCACAGAAACAACGAAGTATGTCATACTTGTACAAAAGAAAAAAATCTCATAAAACGAAGAAACAGGGCCCTGTTTATTCAGAAGAAGGTATTCCCTATGATTACATTATCATAATCGATGCTGGTTCCAAGGGAACCAGGATTTATGTATACAACTGGTTAAATCCGACTGCTGCTTTGGAAAAAGGAATAGATATGAGCAAATTTAAGCCTCTTGAGAAGATCAACTTGGTAAGAAGATTTGAAACTCGTAAGGATATGAAAGAGAACGACTCATCCAGCGACGAGGATACCGACGAGGAAGAGGAGGTAGATGAAAAAGTATTACTTCCAAAAGTTCAGACTGGGAAGCAATGGCACAAGAAGATAACTCCTGGAATTTCATCATTTGAAAAATCTCCTCGGAAAATAGGTAAACAGCATTTGTTTAAACTCCTTTCCCGGGCAAGCAAGATAATCCCCAAGTCCCAACAATATCGAACCCCCATCTTCCTTCATGCAACTGCAGGTATGAGATTATTGCAACCTACCGAGCAGAGACAAGTTTTGGACAATATATGCAAATATTTCCAAACCAACTCAGATTTCTATATTCCTGATTGTTCGACCCACGTAAATATCATAGATGGAGACGTTGAAGGAATATATGGCTGGATATCGATAAATTCCTTGATTGGTTCTCTTGATCATCCTGAGTTACACCAACATGGGAATAATCATTCCACTTACGGTTTGTTAGATATGGGGGGAGCAAGCACTCAAATTGTTTTCCAGCCAAATTCAACCGAGATTGAAGAGCATCAAAAGAGTCTTTATCACGTTTTGTTAAATCAGGTCCCTAAATTAAACGCTGATGGTTATGCGGGACCAAAGCCTGTCGAATTCAGTGTTTACTCCGATTCTTTCCTTGGATTTGGAATGTATCAGGCGCATAATCGATACTTGAAATCCTTGCTTGATAAGTTTAACAAAGAAAACAATATTGCTTCTTACGGAAAGATCAGGTCTCCAATTCCGGACCCATGTTTGCCTAAAGGATACACCACTTCCCAAATAATTAATGAGTATTCCTATGATTTTGTTGGGGAAAGCAATTTCAATGAATGTTTAAACAACATTTTCCCAGTCTTGAAAAACTCAACTCATGGGGGCATAAAAGCGAACAACGGAAACTGTAAGCAGTTCAATGAGGCAGATTCAAATAGCTCTTGTTTATTGAATGATTTAATACCAGCGTTTGATTTCGACATTAATCATTTCATAGGTGTCAGTGGATATTGGAATGCCCTTGAAGACCTATTATCATATCAGAAGAGCAAACGAGATGAAGAAGATCAGAAGAATACCTATGACTACAAAATTATTTTCAATGAAACTGAGAAGATATGTTCAAGTTCCTGGTTAGACTTACTTGCGTTAAATCAAGGGAAGAAGTCGAAGTCAGAGTCAAAATCAAAATCAAATTCAAAATCGGATTCAGCTTCAAAAAATCAGTTGACAGAAGAAGAATTATCAGAGCTATGTTTCAAGTCATCTTGGATATTGAATTTCTTGCACCTTGGTCTTGGGTTCCCTCGATTCGGTATCGACAAGATAACAAATACAACCACCAACGGCTTTGAGTCTTTGCAAATAATCGAAAAATTGGGAGGAAACTCCTTTTCTTGGACGTTGGGAAGAGCAATCCTTTATTCTAATGACGAATACATTCAGGCCTACAATAACTTCTCGTCAAAAGAGAATGATCAACACGACTTATTAAAGCGCCCAGGCTACTATCATAGTTCTTCCGCTAGCTTATATCGTTATGGTGCTGAACAAAATGGCATCCCACCAAGACCACAATTTATCGAACCTAGATCTGGCACAAAATATCATTATTATGATTACGAAAAGGCCAGCGAATCCGACGATAAAGACTCGGCATCCAACGCCCAATCTCATAGATGGTATGGAATGATTGCATTCTCCGGTATGATCTTCTTGATTGGGTGGTTAATGATTGGGGCTACTAGAAGAAAAAATTTAATTGCCAAAACAAAACATATGATTGGAACATTCCGAAGTATGACACCTGGTTACAATGATTCGAAGTATATTACTTTGAGCGGCTCAACTGATTTGGAAAACGCATATGAATTGGACGATATAGTCACTGCCAGTAGTAGTCGACTTGATGATCAATTCAAAATAGGCGACGACGACGACGACGACGATGATGATGATGGTGATGATGAACATAACGATGATACAAAGAGGGAGGTTCCTTAAGTGATTTTAACTTGATAGTTATCGTTGACGCCTGTGAAAGAAGCACTTCGGTTTGGTTCGTTTCGGTTCTTATCGGCGCAGTGCTTAAATATCGGAGTGCAAATTGAAGTGGGGCTTGAACGAGGAAAGATGAAACAGTTCTGTTATATATGCAGCATCATTTTATCATTTCTGTAATAGAGAGAAATAATATTTTATTTTGGCTTTCATAATGATATGTCAATTTAACTGTCTTGTTTATTTGCATTATATATATCAAATTTTGGAAAACAGCCTTGTTTATATACTAACTACATATTTTTCACCCTTTGCTCCCTCATTCTCGAGATCCTTTAGTGCCTCGTCAATTATATGAAGTCCTCCTTTATATTGTTTGAATCTAACGGGCTTGATTTTTTTATCATTTAGATAACATGAAGTTGTCTCGATGAATTTTTTTCCATATGTGATATCTTCATGAAATCTCTTGATAACGACATCCTTAACTTCGATTGAATCGGGGTATTCTTTTGGCACTCCAACAATTCCAGCAAACTTTGGTTTGTTTTCAGCTTTTTCAGATATTGTAGCATTAAGTATGTTTAATACAATTGCTGATGTTTGTTTAGAAACACAGTCAACTCCATATTGTATACCATGTATAGCTGCGTCTTTTGCCCGTTCAATGATAATTTCTTCTGGTAAATGACGATCAATTAAGTGGTCAACTCCTAACTCTTTAAGATATTTCTCATGAGTCAAACTTGCAATGGAGATGACATTCAATCCATATAATTTCGCTAATTGAGTAATATAGATCCCTACAACCGTGGCACCACCCCAGATTAATATACTTCCTTTCAAAGGTTTAGGATTTGTTACCAATTCAAATCCAAAACTGTTGTAAAATATTATTCCTGCTGTCACCAATCCCACACCAACTGTAGCACCGTCTTCGAAACTCAAGGCTTTGGGTAACTTCCAGACCAATCTAGAATCAATGGCTGTGTATTGTTGGAATGTAGAGGTTCTGTTGTCTC
Source organism: Hemisphaericaspora haegerdaliae (assembly GCA_001655755.1). Taxonomy (NCBI): domain Eukaryota; kingdom Fungi; phylum Ascomycota; class Pichiomycetes; order Serinales; family Debaryomycetaceae; genus Hemisphaericaspora; species Hemisphaericaspora haegerdaliae. The sequence goes on from LQHL01001863.1 coordinate 48,081, forward strand.
TATAGCTTGTAGAACTCACGATGACATCATCACCAACTTTTAACCCTTTGACTTCATCTCCCAACTTGACGATAGTTCCACTGCTTTCACGACCGTTTATCCAAGGGAAATGATATATTCCAAAACCGTATTTCTTCCCCTTCCAATCAATTGGATTAAGTCCAATTGCCTTATTGTTGACTAAAATTTCATGTGGCTTGAGTTCTGGGATTGCAAAATCTTTTTGAAGTTTGAGTGGTTCTTTGAGATCGGTTATGGAGAGGACCGATTGATTTCGTTGTGTAAACGAAATTTCTGGAACGGTGGCAGAAATTGTATTGTTATCGTCTATGATTCTCTTTACTCTCTTTGGAGAAACGTCCTCCTCCTGAAGCTTAAAAGTTACTAATTTTTGAGATTCAGGTTCATTAGTTCTTAATCTTTTTCGAGATTGTACAATTTCTGTGACAGTCAGCATTATTGGATCGATAACTCAAAATACACAAAAAGAAAATGAAAAGCAAGAAAGCATCCTCCATTTCCCTGGTATTGAGTAGCTATTTATAGTGTAAGACATGACTTGGCAACACAATTCTCAGCATGTACTCAAGTGTGGCTGTTGTTTACAAGCGATTGCGAAATTTTCCAATTAAATTTTCTTTTTCTCTTAGATTTCCATCCGAGAAAAACTGTTGTCTATTTTTCACTCCAATTGTTTCAGGGGGAGGTTCCACAATTTTTACCAAGACGCACATCTTCACGCATGATTACACAAAACGATATTTTATTCCTTGAGGATTTCTATTCTCCATACTTAGCAAAACATATGCTACTATTTACACCACCGAAGCCAAAAGAATTACACATTGCATAGTCAACTGCCATGGTCTTTGATTTATTAGGTACGTAGTTGAACTTGAACTGATCCACGTTGTCATCCTTGTGACCTCCAACATTATCTAAATTCAAGGTTGCAGGAACCTCTCCGGTTTCGATGGCTTTAATTGTATAAATTGCTTCAACCGACCCTGCTGCACCCAACAAATGACCAATTGAAGACTTTGTAGAGGAAACAGTCAACGAATCACCAAACAATCTCCTCATGGCGTTATTTTCTGCACGATCCCCTATGACTGTGGAAGTAGCGTGGGCATTGATATAATCTATCTTTTCCGGTCCGATCCGACCCTTCTCCAAAGCTTGCTTCATTGCATTGTATGCCCCTTCCCCATCCTCTCTAGGTGCAGTAATATGATACGCATCCCCCGATAATCCATAACCTTTAACCTCAGCAAAAATGTCCAGGGTGGTTAGGCCTCGAGCTAAAGCATGGTCCAATTTTTCAAGAATAAGGATTCCGCAACCTTCACCTAAAACGAACCCGTTTCTTGAGCCATCAAATGGACGGGAAGCTTTTGTGGGGTCTTCATTGAATTCTGTTACAACTGATCTAGCCCTCGCGAAACCGGCGAGCGCTAACGGGTGAATTGAAGATTCGGTCCCCCCACATACCATCACATCAGCATAGTCGTTTTTTATGAAATTATATGCATCTCCGATTGCTTGTAAACCAGTAGCACAAGCTGTAGCTACAGAATGGAGTGGTCCTTTAAGTTGATATTTGATTGAGACATTTCCTGCTGCCATATTCGTTAACAACTTGGGTATGAAAAGTGGTTGAGTCTTCTTGTATTGGCCCTTCTCGAAAGCTATCGAATTCTCATATGCATCATGAAATGACCCAATTCCACTTCCAATGGCTACCCCAACTTTGGTGAGATCAGGGAGAATCACTTGGGAACTGTCGAGAAGTTTCGCAGATTTGAGTGCTTCAGTTGTAGAAACAATAGCATACTGCGAAAATAGAGCTAGCCTTCTTACTTCTGACTTTTCAAAATGATCTTCACTATTCCACTTGTAGTCAGCAAGTGAACCTTCGGGGACTTTCCCGATGACTTTTGAAGGGATCTTGTCCCAGCCTTTAGTTGAGTAATCAGGAAGCAACGTTGTAGAAATAAGCCCGGATTGGCCTGCTATGAGCTGTTTCCAATTGTGCTTGATACCCACTCCTAAGGGAGTTATCATACCCATACCAGTGACTACTACTCGGGTCATTACAATCTATATTTCTAATGAATTCTATAAAGAGAAGTTATTTTAAAGATCCAAGGTAACAGTGGAATCTTTTTTCATCCCCAACTAGAAAATTAATTTCATTTTCCGCAATTTTAACATCGATCTGATTCTCATTAAGGAGACCGATCCAATTGTCAAAATATGAAACATTATTCTTCTGTGTATACCTACCAATGAGCTCGTGCTCGCTAAGGTATTCGTTTAGTTTCATCACTTTCAAATTTCCCGTCTTTTCTTCATGGGTCTTTTTGAAATTCCGCTCATATGAGGCAAATTCATTAATCAATTTTTTGAATTTCCGAAATACTGCTTCCTTTTCATTGGTGGTCATTTCAATATCATTTATCGCCTTATAATAGTCGCTATAGAACGACTGATAGTAGGTACTCTTGACTGTTGACTTATTCTCTTGTAGGAGCTTAAGGAACAATAGAGTTGGCGTAGGAAACAATTCAGATATGGGTTCTTGTTCTTCTTCATCAGTTAATTGCTCTTCGCACCATTTCTTGTAAATCTCTTCTCGTTTCTGTTTCGATGCGATCGCATAAAACTCTGGGTGCTTGATAAAGTCAGATATATTTTCATCCTCGATGAGATCCCACTTACTATACTTTGATATTTTTGACCCTTGCAGATCTAGGAACCTAGTGAATTCTGCTTCAGCATTATCCTCATCTAGTTCTTCCAATGACAAGTCAAGCTCAGAGTTTTCGTCTTCTGATGACAGTATTGTTTTCGAATCCTGTGCTTGTTGAAGCTTTGCTAACATGATTGCACGAGTGGTTATATCATCAAGATCAGTCTGCTCAAAATTTGATCTGGTTAGTTGCTCTTTTCCTTCATCTTCATCTTCACTGGAAGAATAATATCCCTGAAGAATGCCCGCAGATAGAGAAACTCGTTGAGGATCTGAGTTAACATGTTCCTCCTTCTGAGTTTCCACCTCATCGGCAACATTTCTTAGATCATGGCCCAAAACAACCTCATCTACTTGTTGGATATGTTCGCCCTCAGTTTCTATCTCCTCCTTCTCAAATTCTATATAATCTGGTACTCTCGCCTCATAATCTATTGCAAGTCCTCTCGATTTAGCAAATATTAAAGACAATTCATCAAAATTCAAATCTCGAGTGAAGTCACTTACATTTATACTATACTCCTCTCGAATATCGTGCAATTGCCAATACGCTCTTCCATCTTTTGAATTGAAATAGAAATGATGTGTTGTTGTTGTTACTACGATGTACCAATCCTTAAAATTTGGAATGGGATATATGAATTGTGGTTTCATCTGGTTTTGAGATGTCTATTCACTGACCAATTAATCAATTTTGTAATTTTTTACGACAAATAAAGAACTCTGATGAATTGCGACACAGCACATTTCCAGGTTTTTCCGCGATGAAATTACGATTTATTATTGGAAATTTCATCAATTTGTACTATAAGGTTCTACTCGTCAAGCTGTTCTATATTGGTTTATGGGTGTTGATTCATAGATCTTAAGTCTTTTGTTTAAAGACCAGCGAATTGCCAAAATGGATAAAATCCAAGATGAATATTTACAATTCTTTTGGTATGAAATCCTAGAATCTGGATTGTTCTGTATATTGAACATTTTCCACCATCTAAACAATCCGTCCATTGTTAAAAAAATATCGAGGGTAACCTGTGAAATTTCTGCCGAACTCATCCTTTCGTTATCCATCGCAAAACCAAAAAGGAAGCTGGACTTCAATCTCCTAGTATAGAGTTTCCTGGGTACTATTTATTCATATGGATAAAATATTTTGACGAAGGTTAATATCTTCATAAGTAAACTATGTACTGGAAATCTTATAATGATTCAATGAAACATTTTCAAAAAGATTTCTAGAAGTAAAAGAAGAGGGGCGGAAAAACATAAAAGAAGACAGACTGAAAATTTGGTCATCAATAAATTTTGAAGTTTATTACCACTAAATTATTTTCAACCATTAACCCTAGAAAGAGAAAGGAATTTTATTGGTTGATCATTGATGAACCTTTGTTACTTGAAGACTAATAACATAATAAGAAATCCAGAGAATGCATCAACATTCCAAATGGATGAGAAATCTATTGTTAATTGGATATTTTGGAAGTAGAATTGGATCCACTGAAATGGGTGTAGGTCCTATTGGAGCGGATTCCTGAAATGCAGATGACATTTTCTAAAATCCGCCCCCCCCCCCTCTTTTTTTTTACAAAGGATAATGCTCCTGATCGTGTTCCACCGAACCGAAAAAATATTTAAACGGTGACGAGCCGCACCCCTCCTTTCTCCGGGGTGACAAAGTTCCCGTTTGGATGGTTCTCGAAAGGGTTGTGAAGTTTAACAATTTAGGTCAAGAAGCAATTGGCGTATTCATCTCTTATGTTATTGAGGTACTTAACATTCACATTACTCCGTATTCTCATATTGCGAACTTCCTTCTATATTTTGCACTTGAATCTGATTATTCAATAACAGAGCGATCAAATTCTATTCCATCTCTTGAAAGGGTATTCTTTTTATTCCCATTCGGTTCGTATATCCGTTTCAATCAGGGTTAAATTTCAAAATGCAGTGCCGCAAGGGAACGGGTCACATTTCTCACAAAAGAAAATATCCAACCGCCCCCCACATAGATGTTCTTTTCCCCGTGGGGCGTACCAAAATTCTACCTCTACATGTATGTTTAATGCCATTTTATAGTATTTTAATGTATATTGTATAACGATAAGATAAATAAATCATAAGAAACGTAAACATAACTAAGTAGATCTAATAAACCAGTTCTTAGATGCACATAACGACTTAGTCATACCTCGGCACTTTCCAGAAAAAATATTTTTTTTTTAGAACAAGGTGATATTTTTCTGTGAGAACAAAGACTCTACAGCACAAAAGGTGATACTCCATTTCATGTGCAGTCTCAACTAACCAACATGTTGACAGAAATCTTCAATCGCTTTTGAAAGGTTGGTGGACTGTTACTAGATTCCGAAGGTGGCACTACTGTATTAGTTGTTATTATGGTTGAAGGCGGGGTTGGTGGTGTAGTTATGTTGTAATTCTTCTGATAGTCATCATATACTCTATTGTTAGGACCAATTGCATTTGTCTCTACCAAATCAACAGAGCCTACAGATATACTTCTCCCTCTTTTCTCAACATTTGTGTCTCTTTTGTAACTCTTTCTAATTCTACTCACGGCTAATTCGCTCCCCTGATGTAAGTTCTTAGCGTGTCTCAACAACAAATCTCGTCTACTAAAAGGCCTCGAACAAATCCCACAAGTGAACGGTTTCAACTTGTTATGTGTAGATAAAGTATGCCTTGTCAAGTGCTCTTCTCGAGTGAATGCCCGTTGACAAGTTTTGCAATTGTATATTCTTGGGTTCCCACTAGGCGTTTTGCTTCCGTAATTGTTAGTTGTGTTTGCAGATGAGGTTGGTGTAAGTAATGGTGCATCGCTGTCAGACGATGATCCATCTGCCAACGGAGATCCTAAGATCGGCGATACTGGTGAATTTGGGGTACTCATAATGTAGGTAAATAGAATAAATAAATATAAATAGGTGTAATTGTAATTGATAGATCAGAGACAGGTATAAATTCAGGACCAGGAGGGGGGGGGATATTATTATATATTTATACTCATTCATTCGTTTGAAGAGACAAAAAAAAATTCTCCTTTTTTTTTCCTTATTGTTTTAATTTTAGTTTTTTTTTATTTTGAAGAAGGGAATGAATATTTTTTTTCTTTACATAACAAAAGGTGGGGGTGATTCAAAAATATTTTATTTTTTTTTTATCGAACTTTTTTCTTCTGAAAACAGCTCATTTTGTTTCTTTTCATTAACAATGGTGAATTCTTTTTTATCATTTTCCTTCTCGTTAAATTTTATTTTTGTTACGGATATTCCCACCGTTTTGCCATTTCCCCGGATTAAGATACCGAATAACAATAAAAATGCTGTAAGCATCCCTCTGTAGTTACAAGCAATTCTAATATGAAATGGAAAAGACTTCAATAGTCAAGTAAAATCATGGATGCATATTCAATGCAAGATCATTACCCTGTCAGAGTATTTTGGAATAGAGATAATTCTTCATATTGACGAGGCGGGAGGGGAGGAGAACGAACATCAAAACTTACGAAAATTGACGCTATACTGAAGGTTTTAATCCCATTCTCTTATTGAAATTCGCAAAGTAGTGCACAGTGATTCGCATAACTTGCATGGATCCAAGCCGAAAAGGGTATAAGTATAGTAAATGCTCATACCTCTCTTCCACTACAATTGTCTTTCATAATAAAAGAACATATGATCCCTGGGCGGAGTTTGTTTGCCACGGTGCTCATACACTATTTTACTCAGCAGGTAGTCTTATACGCTTATGTTCATCTTTAGTTATGAAAGGCGAATATTGTCTTTTAAGGAGGGGCTATGGAAAACAGTGGGCTATGACTAGGTCGCTTATCACAACAACAAACGATTCTAGTATCCCCACATAATTATAATTTATGTGACATGATTAGTATTGAAGGAGAGGGTGGGGCAGCGTATCTTGGCCCCGGCATATATAGACACATAGTGGCTACTGTTTGTTTAGAACGAATGTCTATTGTGATACTAAGAGGGTTCGTGTTTCAAAATGACTCGAAGTCAAGACCTATTTCCGATAAGAAAACACAAGAAAAATTTCAACGAGGCTTAAAAATAAATCTAAGTTTTTTCGAATATATATGTAAAAAATAAACTGTAAAAAAATATAAATGAAAAACGAAAGCCGATTCAAAACCCGGGTCGCGCAGCCAATGAGAACACGGTACTTATATATTACGAACGGTCAATGTACTTTTTTAGCTTTTCCTAAACCCCTTATTCCGGAGTTTTCCTAGAAGATTATTCAACCAGAAGAGCCTTTTACAACAGAAGATGCTAAGTTTCGCGCCCAATTGCCGGAATACCAATAGTATGATATCTCTTTTGTATGTTTTTTATTGGAAAGTGGCGGGTTTTTTAATTGAGTATCAAAATTTTTCTTGTCTAAAACCCATCCCATAGGATCCCTTTGATATCCATGGCAAAGTTGAATAAGGGAAATAGAATATCTTGGATTTTGCCCAATGTAGAGGAGTTACAGACGGCGTATATCCAATTGCGGAGCCGATAATTGGTATCCAGGTGATTTTACTTCCTTGCTTTTCGATAAAGTTCTGCATATTCAGATTTCATTGATTTTTTTAATCTCAAAAGATAAATTTGCTTCCTTGTTTTCTTTTCTATGTGCAAATCTTGTCGAAGGCTACTCAGTCTCAATCTATGGTTAATTACAAATCTTTCACTAATTCCATCTTAACTTGTGGCATTATATACAAAGCATCAATTAAACCAATTAACAAACCTTACCTCGAAAAAATATTCTAAAATATACCCGTTACACCCAAACATCAATACATCCTGGTTGGCCTAATGACAACAATACTTTGTGGGGTTGATAACTATAAAGAAATGTTCAAGACATGAATTTTCTTGACCATACAGGTTTTCATTTTCATCTATCAACAAAAGGAATAACGGTTAATTGTTTCGGCTCACATTCTGTACTCTTCGGGATTGCTCGGATTCCATTGTATAGAATTGATGGGTATACAAAGTCCCAGGCTTTCATTATATATTTAGCATTAAAAATAATGGCCTATCCGTTGAACTTGTGATGAGAAAATATCAATTTCCAACAAAGGCCTGGTGTTAAAAATAACTCAACTCCGAAAACTACTCCGATAAATAGCCAACGGTCGATTTAGGAAGTTAAAACCCTATTTCGTTTCCGCTTAGCCGTGTGCTACTCTAAAGTCCGACTACCTCTACAGAAAACATACTCTCCGTGGAAGTCAAGAAGTCGGTTCCCGTTAAGGGTAAATAGAACTGAAATTCCAATATCGTTTCCTGGCCAATTGGGACTTTTCTATAGTAATATTTGATTCATCTCTTTTTCTTTTCACTTGTATGAGGTAAAAAAAAATCCTGGGCGATATTTTACAATCTCAGGTAGAGCCTTGCAGATTAAAACACGACCAATACTTTTTATGAAACTTGGCCAATTTTTTTTCTTCATTAGTATATCTTCAACTATGTATAAACTGCCAACAAGCTCGTAATTGAATTGTTATTTGGGTAGTGCTTAAGGAGTATATTCAGGGAACATTCTATATTAAAAATGGTATCTGACCACTCTGGTTCTTGTGTGTTTGCACAATCGCAAGTTTGGTTCTCCTTATTCAGACATTATCCCGTAGATATCCTCCTGTAATTCTTTTACTTGAACCGAAATACAGTAACGAAAATATGGTTGTTGGGTAAGAACTCGTTACCACAGTTCTTTCAGATCCAGAAATAACAAAGAAAATGCACGTGATGATAACGATCGATGAAATGTCGCCCCTGCCCACTCTTCAAAAAAACTAAATACATTACTTATCTACCCTTATCTAAACGTCATCCCACAATACCAATAGCCTGCAATTGACATGATATAATGTCTTCATATAATCCATACTTACATGATGATACAGGAACATCAAAAAGGAACATATCGAATGATAATCTAGAGAACCATTCTGGTTTAACTGGTGCTAATTTGCCGTTCAATACAAATCAAAATGATACCTTCCTATCGAGAATATTCGGCCTTAATTCAGTATATAATCAACTTCAGGAGAACTATCAATACTACGACCCAGAGTTTGAAAGTACATATCAGCAGGAACAACAGATCAAATCCATGCATGAAAATGATGAGGATAATGACGAGGAATTGATACCCAAGATGAAGATATCAATTGTTGAAAACAATAATAATGAGGATGAAAGAAAGAATAAGAAAGGAAGTGGAAGTTTACTCGATTCTGAGTCAGATTCAGACTTGTCATCTTCTGACGAGTCTTACATTAGGCCAACACAACATGATTTGGAAACCGGAGTTGGACCAGAAGCAAAATCACCTTCAAAATTGAAATTCGAACTACACAATAATAGAAAGACACATGATACAGAGTTGCCATTATATGCGACACCCGAACAATATCGCAGGCCGCAAAGTAAAACTAGTAAACCATCAAACAACAACTATATGAAACGAGGAAAATCAAATAGGATAGTAATCCCCCCAAAGGAACGTGCACTATACTTGTGGGCAAACATCACTAACATGGATGAATTTTTGAGTGATGTTTATTATTATTATAGAGGAAGAGGGTTGCTTAATATTGTTTTAACTCGAATTGTTGATTTAATAATACTAGTGTTCATTTTGAGCTTCACTGTCTTTTTGAAATGGGGAGTGGATTACCCTTTGTTTTTTGAAAGTTTAGGAAAGGACGGGGTACACGTCACATTGCATGATTTATTTATACCAGGATTCTTGGGTCAAGTGCCTATATTTGTTAAGTTTTTATTGTTGGGATTTGGAGTATATGTGCTTTTGAGAATAGTTCAGATTTATTTCGATTATAATTATAAGCTTAAAGAAGTTAGGAACTTCTACCGTTACTTGATAAATGTTACAGATGAAGAATTGACGACTATAAACTGGAAATCAGTAGTTGAAAAATTAATGCAATTGAAAGATTACAATTCTCTTACATCTACTAATGCCGTTGAGAACCACTACGTCAATGACTTATCCTCCAAAGTCCGTCTTAATGCACATGATATAGCAAACCGTATTATGAGACGAGAGAACTATATGATTGCATTGATAAACAAAGACATATTTGATCTTACATTGTTAAACTTCCCTTTAATTAACTCCCAAGCAGTGCTTACTCGTACCTTGGAATGGAATTTGAAGCTTTGTATTGACAATTTTATATACACACCACAGGGACAAATCAATCCTCAGATCCTTAAAGACTATAATCGAAATCAGATGGCCCGAGAGCTCACATCTAGGTTCAAACTTGCTGCAATAATTAACCTCCTCTTGTGTCCCTTCATTGTGATCTATTTTGTGTTGCTATATTTTTTCCGGTATTTTAATGAATACAAGAGCAACCCCAGTTCGATAGTGGGTTTGAGACAATATACACCATATGCGGAGTGGAAGTTACGCGAATTCAATGAATTGCCGCATTTTTTTAACAAAAGACTTGAACTCTCAACTGGTCCTGCTAACACATACATCAACCAATTCCCACGAGGATTCCTTGCTGTCAATATGATGAAGTTGATAAATTTCATTTCTGGGGCAATTATGGCTATATTAGTGATTATGGGAGTATTGTTTGAAGATGAACAACATTCCTTCTGGTCATTCGAAATTACCGAAGGCAGATCGGCCTTATTTTACATCAGTATATTTGGGACTATTTGGGCAGTCACTTCTACCACCGCACCCATCGTAGATGAGGCTGGTCACTCGTTTGTGTATGATCCGGAAGCTAGTTTGAGGTACGTCTCGCAATTCACCCATTATTTACCAAGCAGATGGAATAGGAGGCTACATTCTATTGATGTTAAGAACGAATTTTGTGAGTTGTATAGTTTGAAAATTATAATAATTTTGAATGAGTTGTTGAGTTTAGTTTTGACACCATTTATATTATGGTTCAAGGTTTCAGCTAGTAGCGGTGCAATTGTGGATTTTTTCAGAGAGTATAGTATTCATGTTGATGGACTAGGCTATGTTTGCTATTTTGCCATGTTTAATTTTGAGGAGAAGGATAAAAATATGATGAGTGATTTAAATAAAAGAAAGAAGAAGACTAAACAGAAGCAAAGTGTAAAGGCTACCAACAACCAGGTTGAATTGAATAAAATATCAAAAAGCGATGACGATGCCAATTCGAGTGAAGACAGCGATGATTCAGTCAATTACCTATCGTATCAACAGGATGATAAGATGATAAAGTCTTACATGTATTTCTTGGAGAGCTATGGAGGTAGCAAACCTCAACAACCAAAGTCCTCCAAACCAAGATCGAAGCCACAAATACAGTTATCACGTAAGCCAATAGCAAGCCCTGAGCCATCTCAAAGCTATCTATACGACGAACAACAACAGGAACCTTTGAATGATTCATTGTATAATTTAAATTATGGGTTTGATGATAGTGAAGTACTTCGAGATGATCTCAATTCTGGTAGTAGGAAGAAGGGTGGCGTTTTGGGGATGCTAAATCAATTTTATAAACAAGATATAAGAAGATGAGTATTTAAGTATTATATATGTTTGGAATGGATGAAATTCAAATATGTAGAATGGTGTGAATAGACCCGATAATCTAATTGTTTCTAGTCAGGCATTAGTACCACCCGCTTTCGATCACTAAACTGGGAGATAGTAGACCGAAACAAATATGCTTTTATGAAATTCTTGTCCAACACTGATGGCAGATATCTCAGACAGATATATACATTGGATTAGTTGCAGCCATTGCGATGCAAGAATATTTGTCCAAATGAGGATATAATCTTAAGCCGCACGATGCTAAATAATTTTCTACGCTTCTCATCACTTTTGATATAAAAAAAAATTGCCATACATAAATAAATACAGACAATAGTCAAACAAAACCTTCAAACGACATGGCTGGGTCTCAATTAAAGCAGCTTAAAGCTGCCCTTAAATCTAAGGGACTTATTGGACAAACCAACTCTAAATCAAAAAAGGCCAAACATGCTAAATCAGAAACCAAACGTGATGAAAAACAAAAGTACATTTCAGAAATTAGAGATGAATTTAATAAATTTGATCAAAAAGTAAATAGAACCAAGCATGACGTATCTATTATCCAAAATGGTTCATTTGTCAAGATGGGATCAAAGCAACATAACGCTACTTCTCAACGTAATGGTGCTGTTCAGCGTACGATGAAAATGCAATACGATTTGGAAAAGCAGAAACTGGGTAAGACTGGTGGTATAATGGATAAACGTTTCGGTGAGAATGACTCTCATTTAACTAAAGAAGAAAAGATGTTGGCTAGATTTACTAAAGAAAGACAGTCTAGTTCCAAAAAGAGAAATGCCTTTTCTTTGGAAAGTGATGAAGAAGACGAAGGAGAAGATCTTGATAGTGGGTTTACTTTGACTCATAGTGGACATGAACTTTCCTTGGATGACGAAGCTACTGTTAGGTATGTTGACGAAGATTCAATAGCCGACGACCAGCCCCCTAGAAAAAAGAGCAAGAATGAAGTTATGAAAGAAGTTATTGCCAAATCGAAATTTTATAAACAACAAAGACAAAAAGAGTTTGCAAAGACACAAGATGAAATTGCTGATTTGGATGAAGAATTCGGAGATGTCATGGATGACTTAAGAAGCATTCAAACCAAACAACCAATTTTCCTGGCAAAGACACCAGAACTGATTGAATATGATAGTAAAGTTCGTGAATTAACTTATGATCGAAGAGCAGTTCCTGCTGAGAAAACAAAGACCGAAGAAGAAATAATTAAAGAGCATGAAGACAAAATGAAAAAATTAGAAACAGATAGAATGAGAAGAATGGAAGGATTTGTTGAAGATAGAGACGCTGTTGCTGATGATTTGGATGACGAATTTTGGAATGCAGGAAGTGATGAAGAGGAAGGATTTGCGATTAATGAATCTGAGGAAGAACAAGACGAGGACGAAGAAATAAGTGATGAAGAACATCCTGGTAGGCCAAAGTCTGTTAAAAAGCCGGCTATAATTATGCCTGCTACTCATGAAGAATTTCTTGAATCGCTCTCGACAGTGGATCCTTCCAAACATGCAGCTCATATTATGAAAATATGTGAAACTTACAAGCCAAATTTGGCAATGGGTAACAAAGAAAGAATGAATCAATTTGTGGGTATCTTATTCCAGCATGCATTGTACCTTGCCGATAAGTCTGAAGATTTTCAATCTATTGTTAAAATAATCAAAAAATTGGCTGAAACTTATAATCAAACCCTTGTCGAAACAATACGTGAAGAAATCAAAATAATACAAACTAGAATTCTTAATCAAGATTTGAAAATTAGAGACTTGATTTTCTTTGTCATCATTGGGTTTTTATTTTCCACATCTGATCATTATCATTTGATAGTCACCCCTTCTTTGATTTTGATGAACGAAATCTTAAGTTCTATTATTTTCCATCCTGAAGCTCGAAATATTGGAAAGGGTATCTTTATAGTGGATGTTTTGTTAAGTTACCAAAGGTTTGCGAAGAGGTTTGATCCTGAAATTGTCAACTTTATTGAACAATCCACATTGATGTTAATCCCAGAACCGGAGAAATTGCAAGGAAAGGATAAATTATTATCTTCAACTAAAATTCCAAAGACAATTTCGGTTTCCAAAAATGAAAAGATTAATATTGATATTCTTTCTGTTTCTCAATTATTCGGAAATGAAGACATCAGATCACAATTGTTAGTCAGACTTGTATCGATAATGGATAAGATAGTCACCATTTGGAAGGAAAAATCATGCCTTGTTGAAATTCTCGAATCATTCATTGTTATCCTCAAGCATTTAACCAGGTATTTCGCTACCACTTTTCCTCAAGTTGTAGAGATTTTAACCAAATTCACCAAGGTCCATAAGAACTTAGTCGCAGAAAGGAAACCATTAACATTACAACAACATCGTGCCATTGCCATTCAAACTTTGGCACCTAAATTCGAAGAAAACTTCAACCCTGACAAGAAATCATATGATCTTAATAGAGACCGTCAAGAGTTGAACAAGGTTAGACATCAATTAAAGATGGAAAGAAAGGCTGCACTCAAGGATATCAGACAAGAAAATAAATTTGTTGCTAGAGAACAAATTGGCGAGAAGAAGAAGATGTATGAAGAATATCATCGTAAAATGGCTAATATCGTTAATTCTATTCTGACAGTTGAAGGTGCAGAAAAGAACCAATATGAACGTGAAAAGAAACTGAGAAAAGGTGGTAGATAGATAATTGTCCAGAAATGGGTATGTCTGAATAGATATTTTTTGCAACTAATGACCAACTTGCTTTGGGTTGGTTTTGTCGTAGTCAATGTAGAACTATATATATATATCTAGTCTGATAATGTCGAGGTACTCCTCTATGGTACAAGTGGTCTAGGAATGCAATTTGTGTTCCGGTACCTTTGGGCTTGGACCGAGATTTTTTGCATTCTATTTTCTGGTGGAAACTTTGTTGGAAAATATTATTTTTAAACGGTTGATACGGCGGAACGAACGGAGAGAAAAAAAGAAGCGGCGTAGAACCGGGAAAAAAGAAAATAGACCGTTTCATCGAATAAAGCTTTCAAAGCAAGTCAATATTTTGATGAATATCTGGGCAATTGAGATTGCTATTGATTTGGACTCAAGGAATTGATTTCAGTTTGCATATTCCTTTTGATTGATAAACCATTGAGTGATTCTGAAAAGAATAGCAGTATTCTTACTTAGATTCTCATCTCATCGCTCACTTTGAGGGGTGAGATTAGGAACCAGTGGAGAGTTTTGTTGTTTTACTCCTTGTTTTGTCTCATTAACAGAATAATAATTTACAAATAAGCAAATTAAGTAGACAAGTGAATAATTTCATTATCGAAGACATAAGTAACTTGTAGAGTTCAGCCAAGAAGTTAATCTTATTCTTTTGGAAACGATATCCTTCAAATATCAAATGTAGAATAATCACCATTTGAAGTATCCACTAAACATTTCAAATGGTTCTCACCAATTACTCTAACCACCAATGGAATGGAACGATTGGTTTCTTTAAAACTTCTTCCCTTATTTTGTAAAATAAGCATTAACTTATGAATTGTTCAAACATCTTTGAAACATATAAACAGAACAGGTATTTAAAAACGAATATAAGGATTGTACAGACACGAAATAAAAAAACACCGATTGACTAATAAAAGACGATAAAACAACAATAAAATATCCTTAACTGTGTTGAATTATTTTAAATTTGAGACATTGTTGGAACTCCGGTTCTTTGAGGTGATCTTGAAGCACCAAATAATCCACCGTGTGCAAGGGCAATAGCACTGAAAACTCCAGATGCTAAAAAGATAAAAAAAGAAAAGTACAAGAACGCAGTAGAAGCTTGTGCTTTTCTACATCTTGCGCCTGACCCTTGAGCAACCTTGTTGTGGTCCAAATACTCATGGTTACCACAACTGTGGACATTAATAGCAGCAGCAATTGCAGTTGCTCCAGAAAATGTGAAAACAATATTCAAAAAGTCAAACAAAAACAATACCACCGGCCAAGCAAATGCAGATATGAAAAATGCAAGTACACCATAAATTGAGGATGTTAAAATACCAAACGCGGAAGCAAACACTGCAAAGTTAACTTGTGGGTTGTGTTGAGTTTTTGTGGTTGCAGCCAATGAACCGGTTAAAGCTAAGGCAACTACCAAAAAGACGAAATTCACAATACGTAAAATTGAATCTCCAATAGCCAACATTATTAATTGATTAAAAATACTCTAATGGAAAGAAATTGATAAAGTAGTTTTCTTATAAGGATGGAATTGACAAAAAAAAGTTGTTTATAATAGCAAACTTAGTTAAATTTAAATGAATTATAAGGTAAAACTTTTTCAAGGGGGGGATAGGAAATTAAAACATAAAATTTGTTGTTATATTTATATTTATAATTTCATCATTCCCAATGAAATTATTGCGGTTTGGATGTTTTGGTGGTTTTGTTAGGTTTGAGCAAACTAGTTTTTAGTTGTCCCAATTAGGTAAGGTCATTCCACCTGCATATAATTTTAACGGGCTGGATGATTATAAGGTGTTTATAAATCGGCTATTTCGGGAAGGATTAGTATTTCCGAACGGCCAAATACAATAATCATTTAGGAAAGTGCTTCTGTGATTTCCATACATTTTAGACCATCGTACACAAGTTTGAAGTTTATATAAGGTCAGTTGAAAATGAAAATTTATACCTCCTTGTAAAAGCGTACAGAGGTTGTGTTCCCATTAATTTTTTCATGAGATTCTAAATTGCGTCAAGTAGCAATTTGATGGAAGGTTATTTTTTTGTTTATAGAAGCAATATAACAATAAGAACAACTGAACCGAAGCCGAGGGACCTGGAGTCCCGAAATCAAAAAATACGTATACTTTCAATTATGCCTTTCCAATATTATTTTCTAATATCGGAGGACAAGGTTAACTCGAGGTACTGGTGTTTATTAGAAATATTGAGTTCTATTTAGGAAAAGCTAATTAAGGAAAGATTACATAGGAACACCGAGAAATCACATGATTTTCTGATTACCAGGGTCATCTCTCTCTCTCTCTCTCTCTCTTCATATGTTCAGCAAGAAATATGTTCTAACCTTCTCATCAACTGCGACATCAACTGGCAAGTCTCCAGTTTCAGTTTTCAAATTTGGATCAGCACCCAAACTAACCAACAATACAGCTACATCCCCGTGTCCTTCGGATAGGGCATGGTGTAGGGCAGTCCAGCCGTCATTATCTTTCGCGTTTACATTGATCTTTCCTTCTTCACATAATAATCTAGTAATAGGAATGGATCCAATACTCAGTGCTCGGTGCAATGGAGTATATCCTTTTTTATCTTTCTTTCTACAATTTGCCTTGTTTTCAACTAGCTTTTCTACAATTGCAAAATTGTTCTTACTTATAGCCAAATGTAAGCAAGTAGTACCTTGATTAGTTACAACATTCAAATCTGGGTTTAATTCAAATAATCTGTTAAAGATGTCAATATCTCCTAATGAAGCTGCAATATGTAAAGGTGTCCAACCACTTCCATCTGTCAATTCATCAATATCAACATCAGCTTTCTTCAGAAGGATGTAATCCACTAATTCTAGGTTGTCCAATGAACAGGCCCAATGTAATGGAGTACGCTCGTCGTCATCCTCTTGATAAAGCTCTTTGGGGTTTTCGTCAATTAAGTGTTTCGCTAAATTGGTATTCTTTTGTTGAATCGCGTCATGGATTACGAATCTGTTTGTTTGTGCTGAATCATCCATCTTAGCTTTTTAATATACTCCTATTCAATTTAATTTTATGAATGTGAATGTAAATGAGTTTGAGGGTCAAGAAGATTTCTCAGTTTTACTCCAGTTTTTTTTTTCAGTCGGCTTTTCTGGGGAGGGTTGAAAATGATTGAAAATGATTAAAAATGATCACACTGAATGCTGTGAGGTTTCAAGGTCAATTTGGTATGAGTTGGCTTTTTTGGAGTGTCTGGAAGTTCTACAGTAGTTGCCACATCTTGTTCTTATGTGCCCACTTTTGAATTTTCGAAATTGAAATTTATCTCTCAAAATATCAATTATAAGTATACTCAACACAGAGCTTCAGTTGAGAAAAAGAATTTTTCAAAAAATCTGATTTCCAAATCTATGCATTCAGAAACTGATATTGTTTACTTTGATATCTAGAGATTCAGATGGTCAATGAACTGAAGGTAGTGAGTTTGTTTCTAATTAAAATAAACTCATAAAAGAGCCCATTTGTAAATAAATTTAAATATGCATTGTTGAGAGAATGTCCTGTGATAGGTCTCATTCGGGCCATTTTACTCTATATCCTGTATTACTATTAATTTTCTTGACATTGTCCTCATCTTCTTATTCTTCCTCTGCACTCGAATCTGAATCAGAGTCACTTGGAGGCTGGGTGAAAAATGGAGTTGCGATAACAGTAGTCTTTAATTCTTCATTTGCATTAATATCTCCAATATCCACGTTATCATTAATTGATATCTCACGATCAGGAAGAAAGCTCTCTGGCCCAGCCATTGAATTGGAACTCACCCCAACAAAACCTCCACTACTACTTCCTCTCGAAAGTTGCTTCATCACTTGACTTGAACTCTGTTGTAAATGTGTTGAATATTCTCGTTGGAGTGATTCTAAATACAGTTGATAGTCATTAGAAACTTGCGATTGTCGTTGACTTGAGCGTGTAGTATTAGAGGTGAATGAGCTAGAGAACTGTTTTGATGCCACTGATGATGGTCTTCTTCTTTGTTGTGTATCTGGAGCAAAGGCATCTTCGTCTTGTGAAGTTGAAACTGGTGATAACACGTTTTGATAAGGTATGATCATTAAGTCGTTATTTGTTTGTGAACCTGAATTGTACAATGGTTGATTAGGCATCTCGTCATCTTTTTCATTGTGAATTTCGTTGGCTATTGATGTGGTTTCATTAGAGGCTGACGAAGGTGGTGAAATTGGGTTATAATTTTCGTCAAGCTTTGAATAATCAATCTTTGTAGAAATGAACTTTTCTGAAGATCTGGCAGAAGTACAATGGGCGTACATAAAATCAACTTCTTCCAATTTTAATCCTTTAGTTTCATAAACTGAAATGTAAACAAATAATACCCCTAATGCGTTGCAACCTCCCCAAATGAAAAAAATCTTGTTTCCAATGGCTGCCGTATGTTCTCCGGTATCAATAAGATAGGGAGTAATGTATGCAAAGATGAAATTAACTAACCAGTTAGTTGCAGCAGTCAAAGCAACTGCCTTTTGTCTGATGGATATACTGAAAATATCGGAACATAATGCCCAAGTACCACCACCCCAAGAACTAGCAAAGAATACGATGAATAAACATGAAAATGATACACTTAAAATTGCATTGATTTCCTTGTCTGATACACTCACCCCACAAATTGCAATTATGAAATTTGATACTGACATACCTATTCCTCCCCAGAATAATAATTTCCTTCTACCTATGGTATCGACTAATATAATTCCGGGAATTGTGAAAATCATATTAACAAGATATGTTATAAATGACATTATATAAAAATTCAGAACTCCAGTACTTGAAAAAAAATTCACTCCATAATAAAAGATGAAATTAACTCCAGAACATTGTTGGAAAAATTGAACTCCCATACCAGTAGCCATTCTTAATTTTTGCTTATGACGACCACCACCTGCTCTAAAACAATCGAGGATGGTAGTCTTACCAAATGATAATTCATAATCATAATTTGCTTTAATTTCCACTAATTCTTCGATCAAATCAGCATCATCTTGAGGTAGTCGTCTTAATTTGGATAAAGATGTTAATGCACTTGTTAAATTATTCTTTTGTACGTAATAACGTGGACTTTCAGGTAAGAATAACATACCGACAACCAAGATTAAAGCCCATAAGAATTGAACTCCGATCGGGATACGATATGAACCTGAATTTGGCATTCTTCTAGTACCTTGACATATTGCACTTGCGATTAATAATCCCCATGTAATAGCCCATTGATAAGTGAAGACAACAGAACCTCTAACCCATTTTGGAGAGGCTTCTGCTTGGTATAAGGGAACAATAGCTGATAAGATCCCCACAGCGATCCCGGATATGAATCTCCCTACGCATAACAATACGACATCTGTAGAAGCAATTTGTAAAACGTTCCCAACATTAAAAATCAATCCTGACGATAATATTATTGAAAATTTACGCCCATAATTATCAGATATCAAGGGAGCAACAAGTGCACCGAAAAAGGTCCCTAGAGACAATATTGCCGTTATTAGTGCTCTTTCATGTGTTGTGAAAAACTCCTGGTTTCCAGGAAAATGTGTATATACATATTTCATTTCCAATAAATCATTAATTAATCCAGTATCGTAACCATAAAGGAAACCACCAACAGCAGCGACCAACCCGACCATAATAGCGGAGTTCGAAGACGATTTCTGTCGCAACATGCGATAGTATTCTTCATCCACTGTATTATCATATAGTATTTTATCTAGATATGGCAATGAAAACATTGTTGTTGGTAAGTCTATATTGATATTGACATCTGATTTCCTATATCAAAATGCAAAAAGGTAATATTAAAAAAAATTTTTGAGTGAGGTTAATGCTTGTTGAGTTTTCAGTATCTTCTCAGATGTACTAGATCTGTGTAAATATATATAGTAGAAAGCTTAGCAACCGACAGATCTGTGTGTGACCAATAAAAAAAGGTTGTAAGATAAAGTTTTAGTAATGGGGCTATCGTAATATGATGTGTAAATTTAAACTGTCGTAGGTTTTTTTTTTCGGTTCTGTCTCCTTTTCTTTCTTTCTTTGACATAGATTCTCTCCTCTTCTATTTATTAAATTCTTTTTTGTGTATTTTTATTTTTGCTTTCTGCTTTTTTCTTTTTTCTCTTTTTTTTTGGCTGTCGGTTCTTTGGGGTTTAAATTTAAACTCTCCTTAATTAAAAAATGAACCGTTAAAAATAATATTCTCTTTGTCCGTCAACACTTTTCTTTTTTTTGTGCAATGTATTGGATTAGAAAGCCTTGTTTAAAATACTCATTTTTATTCTTGGTCACATGAATGACCTTCCACATCAAACAACATGATTTTATTCACCACAAATATTTATTTACCACCTTTTCCGGATAACTTTTTGAAAGGATGAAAATATGCCGAAATTGCTATAGAAGTAATCGTTAGTTGTCATTTTTTTTAGGCGTGGCTGCATCATCATGCTTCATTTGATGATTGGCTTTTTAACTATATTTCGCAAAGATTGGACACACTATTCAAAATCTTAAAAATTCACTTGACTTATAATTCCAAGTATCCCTGGGGATTGGATTCATCTTTTTGAATTTATCCAGACTTTTGGAAATGTTTTCTCCATTCTTTTTAGTTCTTGCGTTTCAATGTCATTCATTCCCTATCATTGTTTTTATTTTTTGGCTGCGAAAAAAAAACAACTGCGTTGCATTTTCAACGTATCTAGAGTGAAACAGTTTTGGTACATTCCATGTAGACTTAACACCAACACCCACCTGTTATTCTTTATAAAGGAGAATTACAATACCTGTTCTATAAGTTAACTAGCGAAGGGTCGGAATTTTTTGATATAAATCATGTTTCAAACCACACGAGTCGCTAATGTCAACGAGTAGGTGATTGTTGAGGTTTACCTCATGTGATTTAAACTGAAGGAATCGAACAGTTCTTTGACAAACTATTACACACTTCCACTTTATGCCGTTCCGGAACGGTAATGGTCTAAACACTAATCTTAAGATCGAACATAAAACATCCCTGCATAATGTTGCATCGCCTTACTCTGCATGAAGGCTTGAACAAAACTTTGGATTTCCCTTTCTCTTGCTGCATCGTCGACACTTATTATTGAAAACCCTAGGAAATGATGGTTCTCCTGTCGATAAATGAACTTGATCTTCAGCTCTTGCTCAACAGCTAACTGAAGTTCTGGCTTACGTATTTCATTAGAGATAGGTGGATTCAAGTACAGATTGTCAGGTCATTTTCTTCCTGGTAGAATTTTTGCAAGAATTCCTAGTTTTGCAGCGAAGATATTCAAACCCTTGATTTGTAATGATAAAACTGTTGACTTAATATGTTTAATATTCAATGCCTTGCAAATATCTGGGGTCTTTGTTTAGGAAAAGGTTAAAATTTGTTGGACTTACCGATAGTAAATGGTATTATCTGTATTATTAACAATCCCCTTTAACATGTTGGAGAAAGGGTTAAGGTGATTCAATTTCTGATATTCTCGGGAGCGTACCTGCTTTTAACTGGAAATGTATTTATGAATGAGATTTCATGTTGAATTTGAGATCTTTCAACATTATTTCGCACTAGTTTTGCTTAATTTTTCAGCAAAATATTTATACCCAATACACCCCTTCTAGAGAAATTCAATAAATTCAATAATAATATTCATATTCAACTATATGGCCCTCCAATAGAAGATCACCTTTCATGACGAGGAGTCAATTTTATTTGCTTTGTTATAGTCTATTTCTCATACATAATTATAAATATAATATATAGTTGGTGGTGCAGACTTGTAGATAGAAGCAAGCAGTTGCCTGAAAGCAAGTTCAGTTCTCAAGAACATATGAATTGACTTTAATATCCCTTGAAGAATTCCCTAGCTACTTATTAAATCAGACAATTGTCATCATTCGTTAACTTTAGTTCATTTACATAAAACCACATTACCAACTAATCACGTGAAACGATTGTATGCACACCGCAAGATATTATTGTTGTAAAAAAAAAGTAATCAGTCTAACAAAATGAAAGGTGTTGTAAAAGATTTCATAACCAATAGCAACATTCGATTGTCATACAATGATAGGATCTCCTAAGATAAGAGAGAATGTCCGATTGAATAGTAAAGCTAACCCTACATTAAAGAATATTACTGATGAGTATGATAAGACTAGATCCAATATAAATGGTACAGATTTGACCAAAAGAGATCCTCCACCAAGTACCACTCGAACTAAGAATTTGATTAATATTAGTGTTGATTTGAGTCATAAATTTATTCATCATGGGAAGGAGTCTGGTTCATTTTTTGAAATGTTTAAGTTTTATTTGAATCATTTGGTGCTATTAAGTTTGTTTTTTATTATATCAATTTATAAGAATTTCCAATTTATATATCGTCGGTTATATATAAAGTTTCTTATGTTGACATATTATCCAAATAAATCGCCACAAGTGATTAGAGAAGATGTGAACAAATTAACCAAAATCCCTAAGATTGTTAGTTGTATTTTAGATTTAAAGGATGCCGATGATGAGAATGGTGGTTTGGATGGATTGATTGATCAAATTGGAGAATTATCGGCATGGTCAATTAGCGCGGGTATATCTGAATTAATAATTTATGAATATAGTGGCTCATTAAACCAATCTAATGATTCTTTGGCAAAATTGAGTCGATATGTTGCTAAGAATTTGACATTATACTTTGGAACTGAAACAATTCCAACATTTTCAATTAAAGTACCCCATAAAAATTTGATTATTTATAGTGATCCAAATATTAAATCAAATACAGAAAACACGAAACCGAAAGTTGATTTGACTATTAGTTTGATCAGTTATGTTGATGGAAAACCTACATTGGTTGAATTGGCTAAAACTATGAGTGAACTTGCCATGAATAAAGAATTATCGTCGAAGGATATAACAACAGAATTGATTGATGAAGAGTTAATAGAATTAGTAGGTCCAGAGCCAGATTTATTAATCAGCTTCGCTCCATCATTAAATCTTGAAGATTATCCTCCTTGGCATATTAGATTAACTGAAATTTATTGGGAACCTGATAACAAAGACGTCAATTATGCTGTTTTCATTCGTGCTTTACAACAGTTTTCTAATTGTAAAGTAAATGTAGGAAAGTGAGTATCAAAAGAGAGGGAAAAGAGACAAATGGGTCTTCATATTTGCTGATAATATAATATATTATAACGATTTTTAATTTTCAATTTGAAGAGAATTGTTTTTTTTGGTTTTTTTTTTTGGTTACGTTGTAAAAAAAGATTTTTGCATACATATGAGAAAGGTTTATTCTAACTTACTGACTATATAGATTTTTCTAAAGTAATTTACTATTTAAGATTGAATAAAACATGGGTTTCTGAAGTTTGGAGTTGTGGTTGGGAGGGAAAATTAAAATTTCATGTATATCTAGTAAAAAAACATCAGTTGAAAGCCACTAAATCGCGTGAACAGAGATATTTGCACTTTATTAATTATTAACAGTTATTTAATACGCGGTTAATTTTTCTAAACACAAAGGAGAGGAAATACCGATACAATAGAATAGGTTATAATTGTTTCAATAAATATTATTTTCTATTATTGGGAAAAAGCCAACGCATTAATTACAAAAACAGCAAAAAAGAAAATTTCATTAAAAAAATCAACACACACACACTCACTCACACAATCACTCACCACAAGACAAAGAGAGAATTAGAGAAATAGTGACAGAGTGAAAATCAAACGTTGAGAGCCAAAAAAAAAAAAAAAAAAAAAAAAAAACC
>LQHL01001863.1:78646-106463 GCA_001655755.1 Hemisphaericaspora haegerdaliae
CTAAAATAGACAATATATAGCGGGGATTGTTTTTCTGAACATAAAAATAGGTAGAATCTCAATATACTACTTGTAATAAGGAAAAGAACTAAGCCTTGCCAACAAATCATTAGTCGATAACTATTTCATAAAAAATTTCAGTCAGATTATTTTGAAGACAACGATTCCAGCTTTGGATGTACCAAGCAATATTATAGACTATTTATTGATACGAATTTTGCAATCTTTATAGAAGAATCATCGAGATAAACAAATGGCAGAACTACCAAAATCCTTGAAGACTGCTCTTACCAAGCAGCAAGACAGACTTTATTTGCTCCACTTGGAGAAGAATTTAGTGAATTTTATCAACACTTCGATACTCTCAAACTTGCCATCTCCGCAATATATAATCGAAGCACAGTTTTTGAAAAATTCATATTACAGATTATTGAGCCATCAATTATGCCAATATTATAACTTACAACACTGGAATAACACCGTAAATGAAATCATAGTGACTCCAACCGTCAACTATGATTATAAAGAGTTTGCTGAAAAAATAGAGACTCCTGAGTTTACCAAGATATCGGACGTTGCTCCACAATATTCCACACCGGTTCCTGACACTACAGAGCTTCAAGTTAAACCAAAACTTATTGTAAAGAAGATTATAAAACCAAGCACTCCAGACAGTGAAATTAGCGAGGGTATCAAAGATATTGATATATCAAAAACTATCTCACAAGACACCGCCGCAAGCACCCCGACATCCGAAAGTAATTCCGAACAATCGTCTAATATTCAATCTGAAAGAGCTTCAAAGGAAGCGCTCTACATGAAGTTACGAGAGAAAATTTTCCAGAATGCGGAAGAAGAGGAAGAAGAAGAAGAAGAGGAAGAGGAGGAAGACGACAATCAAGAAGAGGAGGAAGAGGAGGAAGAGGAGGAAGAAGAAGTCGATAAATGCACTGAAAGACAAGATTACCAGAATAGTCTTGGCAGCAGACCTCGAACAGCCTATGGCATGAATACATTTAGTGGATCTCCATATAGTCAACCTATGCAAATGCAAGTACCATTTTCAATGGGAAACTCTGTTGTGCCTTTCCAAGCCATGTATGCAAATCCAGGAGGAGCTAGTGCCCCACCAGCAATGATGTATCCACCATATTACGCCCCACCTCCTATAATACCAACAGGTGCACCAGTTTATCCCTATGCACCTCCAGTATATGGAAATATTCCAAAGTATGATAAAGAAACTGAAAGAAGGTTATTGAACAACCCATACATTATACTACCCGATGATGCAAAAGCTAAACATAAAACCAAAAGACAGTTCAATAATCGAGGATGTTATCAAACTAACAGCCCTTACAATAAATATAGAGGTGATAATGAAAACGGTCAACAGTAATCGCTTATGAACAAATGATAGAACTTAGTAGTTGTAAAAAAGGTTTGTATAGCATTTTACTAATAAACTTTGTATTTATAGAAAACTGTAACCGTATATATTATTTTTGAAAAATTGGAAATATTTTGCTAGCGATAGAGGTCGTCTCGTCAATTAAGGTTCTCGTATGCCTTCATTGTGTAGATTGGTTCAATGGGGAATGTTGACAGAGGCATCAACAGATCAAAGGTAAGGTATGTTCCCTGGATGGGTTGTGCATGTCGCTTATGTCGTGAAAGGAGGTTTTCACGTGGTTCTCCCAATAAAATTTCCTACGCGTTATCTTCATAGATTCGGTTATGCTCCAGATCAAATCGTTTACGTCTGTTGTAACCAAACTTTTTTTTTTCTCTTGATCTCTCCCTGTCCTCCCTTTTTACAACACTATTACTATTTATCCATATCCATATTAGCAATGTCTAACGATTTAATAGCCGATGATTTAGTTCCTGAAGAAGTAGAAGGATACGTGGTAACCGAGAAAAAAACAATTGCTGAATATCAAAAACTAGATGCCGAAGATGAAAGTTTAGCAAAATGGAAGGCTTCGCTTGGATTGACGACCGATTCACAACCATACCCAGTCAAATCCGGAGACCAGAGAAAGGTAGTTATTGTTGAAATGGGGATTGAGTTTCCCGAAGATTCAAGTTTAGAACCCATTAGAGTGAATTTGGAAGATGAGGATGGTAACACTCTCGTCCACAAGGAAATTAAATTTAATATCAAGGAGAAATCTGTCCATCAGTTAGTGATAAAGTTTAGAGTCCAACATGAAATTATAACTGGTTTGAAATATTTGCATTCTGTTAAAAGAGGCGGTATTAGAGTCGATAAAATGGAAGAACCATTAGGCTCATATGCACCAAACACGATCGATAAGCCATATTATGAAAGAAAGTTCCCTGAAACTGAAGCACCTAGTGGAATTATTGCCAGAGGTCACTATGCCGCTATTTCAAAGTTTATCGATGATGACCAAACTGTTCACTTGACTGTCCCTTGGAGCTTTTCAATCACCAAATGAATGCCAATGTAATTTGTATATACACCCTAGTTCTTTATGCGCTGTTAAAACTTTTCTATAGCAGAACAAATAGATAGTTCTATGACAACCCATCAAATATCAGGTCGATTCTCCGAGATTGGTTATTCAGAGCTGCTACAGTAAATGGGAAATACAATTGTACTCTATGAGAGAAACTTTGATACTTAATTTTATTCTTCTATTCCTAGATGCAAAATATTTGCCTCACGCGTCAGGACTTCTTGGTTCATTTGTCTAACAATGACTTTGACCCTCTTCCAGGTATACTTCGGTTTGGAACATATATTGGAGCTTTTTTATTATCCAAGCGTTCAACCTTTGATGCCTTGGAAGCCTTACGATCTGGAATATACACTGGAGCTTTGTTCAAATTTGTGGTTTTCTTTATCTTAGGCGTGACAAGATCAACATCTGTCTTTGTCATCGAGGAGACACTTGTATTTTTTCCAAACGCCGTGTAAATATCACGTTTCTTTACGTTCCCTTGCTCTTTCTGGATTGACGATGCCATCGTAAAACCGGAGGTTTCAGGCACTTGCTTTGAGTTAGAAGGATCCATGTATGCTTTAAAATCGAGTGGTTTCCCCTTTATGTAAGATTTCACTTTGCTTTTATAAAGTTTGTTAAAGTTGGCTAGTGGAAAATCTCTGTCTCTTGGAAACTCCTTTCCGAGTATAGAATACAATGTTTCCATGTTCTTCCAGTTTGAAAATGCTGATTGTTTGTCATTGAAGCAACCAGTTACTTCCAAAGGCTCGATAAATCTTGAGACGCGAGAAATCGGCATTCTCCAACCATTGTTCAGATATTGTTCAGTATAGGAGGAAATATAAAGCAAGGCACGCGCTCTTGTTGTTGCAACATAGAAACATCTTCTTTCTTCATCGACTGCTTTTTCTTGATGTCCTGCAAAATTAGATGGCAAGAGGCCTTCAGACAAACCAGGGACAAACACCACAGGCCATTCCAACCCCTTTGACCCATGTATGGTAGTTAATGAGATCTTTCCACGCCCTTCAGTATCATCGTGATCATCATCTACAGTTTCATACAAGCCAACTGATTCAATAAATTTTAAAATGAAATTTCTCTCATCGGAAGTAATATCATCTTCCATTGCACCTATGTATGATGGTAAGCTTTCTTCTATTGGTCTAAATTCGTCAAACAATTTCTTCACTTCCAAAACATTCAAGTGTCTTGCCTCATCTGACTCTAATTCCTTCTTGAGACCTGACCCTTCATATACGAAATCAAAAAGTTGATCAATTAACGAAAGATTGGTTTCAATTTCCGGAAGAGATGTATCAATCTTCGTACATATCTCTCTGGCCCCTTTAACAAGGTTTAAGTACCGGCCAATTGTGTTCCTCATCTTTGTGCCCAATTTGAGGATTGTGGAAGTCCCATCTACTATGGTTTCTAAAGCAGCATAAGAAGAACCCTTGTACGACTGGACAAACTCCTCAATCTCCTTCATGGTTTTGGGGCCAACTCCTCTCTTTGGATAATTCAAAGTACGTATAAGAGAGACCCTGTCATATTCATCGCCTATGACCTTCAAATAATCCATTATAGCAACAACTTCTTTTCGTTCCCAAAATGCCTTTCCACGTATTACTAGATATGGTAATTTGCATTTAACTAATTCATCTTCAATGACTCGTGTTTGATAAGCAGCACGTACTAAGATGGCAATGTCTTTATGTTGAATTGGAGAATTGGGCAATTCTAACAAATGTTGAATTTGATAAACAATCCATTTGGCTTCTTGGTCGGAAGAATTGACATTAGTATAGACAGGTTTGAATGTGCTAGTTTGTTGTGAGTTCAAATTTTTCACAGTACGGTTTAGTTGTTGTCTCATTACTGATTCCGAGAATTCTAAAATATCCTTGGTAGATCTATAGTTTTCATTCAAAGAAATTACTTGGCATGATTGATTCCGGCTTTCATAATGGTCCATCATTTTTCCAAAGTTGATAGACTGAGCATCTCTGAATGCATAGATGCTCTGATCAGGATCACCAACGATGGTGACGTTACTCTGATATTCTGTGATTGTGGGGTGTCCTTGAGCAAAATGGTACATTAAGCTTAATTGGATATGATTAGTATCTTGAAACTCATCAACCAAAACATGGCGGATATAGTTCAAAACTGGATATTGTGACACTAGTTTGTAGCAGCACAACAAACAATCATCGAAATCTAAGGATCTGTTTTCTATGAGTTTTTGTTGATACTTCTCATAGAACAACGCAAGACATTTATTAGCTTTGTTTGTCTTACTATACGCATCAGGTAACACTCCATTGGATTTAAGACTTGATATTTGACGTCCAATAACTGCTGGAGAAAACCGGTGATACTTTTCACTGACTTTTCCGGTTTGCAACGTATATATATGATATTCATCCAATTCTTTGATATATTCCAAATCCAGTTCATTAAGACTTTCCAATAGTTCCTTAAGAAAATGATCTTTATCTCTCTCATCTGCAATTTTGTAGTTAGCAATACCTAACTTCTTCCCGTATCTCTTTATAATTCTATAACAAATGCTGTGAAATGTCCCGATGAGCAATTTGCTTATATCTATCGAAGTATTTGCCAACATCTTTTCTAACCTCTCTGTCATTTCATTAGCAGCTTTTTTAGTAAAAGTGGTTACAATGATACTTTGAGGGGGAACATTCTCCTTTAAAAGCAAGTAAGCAACCCTGGAAGTTAATACTTTGGTCTTACCGGTTCCAGGTCCTGCAATGATTTGTAACCTCCCTTGCGGAGAAGCGGTAACTGCCTTGAGCTGATTTTCATTCAATTCCAGTAAAATTGTCTCCAATGTTGTTTCGGATGGTATGGCTGATTCCGCCATTGGTTTAGTTCTTCGTATATTTGGTACAGATGTTTCCTAAGAAGACTAGATATGTTGACTATTTTTGTTTGTCGTGTTTACCATAAACAAAACAAACAAATTATTTTTGTGTTTTGACATGAAAGACGCGTACTCATTTGAAAGTGATATTAAAAGATAATATTCTAAACTTCTACTCTCTATTCGCTTCGAAGTCAAAGGAAGTATCGAGCGATATGTAATCTTTCATGGTATAGGTAGGGGATTCAGAATTGTTTCCTTGTACCTGACTCTTTCTTTTCACTTCCAACGGGTTGTAACTACGGGTATGTTGAAACCAGGTGAAGTGGTCGAAATTGTAGTCAAAAAAATAGACTAAATATAATTATTTCCTTTGAATGTCCTATGATTTCTAACATAGTTTCAGTTTCTTGTCTAAATCGTTTCGATGGTTTCAAGGTGCCCCGTTAAATCCGTGTACTCGTCCATCTGCACAATTGGGAAAGTGGTAGTATGCAGTCCAGAAAAGTATAAGTAATCCCGAATTATTCTACACTTGATCTTCAGAGGAACGAATATACCCTATACGCATTTTTAACATACAGTTTTACCTATTATATTATACTGACATGTCCTATCTATAGAAATGAATTTGAAGAATTTATCAGTTGGATTAATTTGCTTATTATTTGTCCATTGTTTAGATAACTGGCCAACCCTTTCCAATCAAATTGAAGTTGCTATACGGTCAGAACGGGATGTTTCAAAGCCTGTTCCTATTGATCAATTATCAAATCCGGGACTCTCCCTAAGTTCGATGGTATTCGATCAACATGGTTATACACAAGAAGCCCTATCTGTCTTAAATACTTTATTACAGGTTGGTTCTCAAGGCATACAGATTGATCTATACTGGAATGAATTTACTTCGAAATGGCAATTATGTCCTGCACCTTTTCCTTCAAATGTCTCCATAGATCTGCCTGCTGACACTATGGTATTTTGGAATAATCGGACATATATATGTGATCCTAAATTGACCACGGAAGACATTATGGAATATACCATTAATTATATTCAGCGAACTAACATCGATTTTAAGGTCAATTTGATACAACTTCTATTTAATCTAAAATCAATCCATGTTCGTCAGGACAACGAAACCAACGCATTGTTGCAAGCCTTCACTCCAAAAGATCAGGGCCTTTTGAGTAATGGCAACTCATCATTGAATGATACTGTTGTGTCGTTGCGTTCATTTTTGTTTACACCGATTGATTTGGATAATTATAGACAAAGCTTGAAATCTAACACTGCACCCCAATCATTCTACAATAGTTCAATGGATTCCATGCCATCTCTTGGGAATATTTTACTATCCGCATTTAAACGAGTGTATGTGAATGTTGTGTCAGATGAGTTGGTGAACTCGTCGCGTGGCTACAACATAACTGAGAATGACAAAGAAAAGTTATTCTTTAACAGTACAATGCCTACATCTATTTGGGCTACTGGTGATCAATCCATCGAAAAACTCTGTGATAACTTAATGCAAGGATATGACAATCCCACACCGCATTTTAGGTATATCATTGATAGTACCGAGAATCCTTTTACTCTTGAAAGCATTAGACAATATGTGAGATGTGGTCTCTCGCCATTATTCAATTCGCTGATATATCATATCAGGAATGAAACGACCCTGGAACTTTCCAACATTTTTAATGCATTTATTCCTTACGTCTTTTGGTCATGGAGTCCAGGTCAACCAGAGTCTCCTGAAAGTCTAGAATCGCACAATAGAAGTGCCATACTGAATGATCCCGCAGTTGCATACCGTTGTATTTATTTAACGGAAGAAGGGTGGGAAGTGGCGAATTGTTATGAAGAATATCCGTTTGCCTGTCAGAACAAACAATATCCAAATATATGGCAGATTAGTGAAGACGCGAAGTCGTATTTTGATATAAAGAAGGACAAAGGCTGTCCTGTAGGATATGAGTTTGCTGTCCCTAGGCTGAATGGTGAAATGCTTGCTCTAATGAATACCAATGATATTGAATATCCAGTATGGATCGACCTCAATGATCTCACTGTTGAAAGTTGTTTTGTATCAGGTGGTCCGTATGCCAATTGTCCATATCAGAGAACAGTCACCACTGACAAGTTTGTCAGGATGATAGCTCCCAGTTTTGTCGTATCTGTTGTCATACTATTCTTAATATTTTTGGAGAAACTTCTCAGAGTAATGCCTATACAAACAAACAGAAAGAGATATTGGAAGAAAGCGTTACAAGAATATTATGAGAAAAATGATTATGAGGGCGTCCCTTCTTAGCTTGTTATAGTATGTAGTGTAAATGTGTTAGACATCAGTATGTATTAACCATGATAGATAAGTTTTGATTGTGAAAAATAGTCGCGAGAGCCGCACAAATTTTCACGGAGCAATTTTGTAGGAGGGCAATTTTTTCGAAATAAGATTTTTCTTCAGAGACTTTCATCAAAGCCCTTGAATGGCAACGTACTTTAGTAACCAGAGACAGAAACGCCAATAGTGATATGAGTGATCAAAATTGGAAAAATATTTCAGAGGAGTTAAGACGTAGAGCACAACAGGCTCGTAATGCAGGAGGAAGGGGACCAAACTTTGGTGGCTCTAGATCACCTCTTGGAATATTAGGTGGAGTTGGAGGTTTGATTTTATTAGGAGGTGCTTCATTCTTAATACAAAATGCATTGTTCAATGTTGATGGTGGTCAGAGAGCAATCGTATACTCCCGTTTAAATGGTGTTCAATCAACAATTTATCAAGAAGGTACCCATTTCGTGATTCCTTGGTTCCAAAGACCAATCATTTACGATGTAAGAGCTAAACCAAGAGAAATTGCTTCATTAACTGGTACTAAGGATTTGCAAATGGTTAATATCACTTGTAGAGTTTTATTTAAACCTGATGGTTTCCAATTGCCAGCAATTTTCAGAACTTTAGGTACTGATTATGATGAAAAAGTTTTGCCATCCATTGTGAATGAAGTTTTGAAATCAGTTGTTGCTCAATTCAACGCATCTCAATTAATTACTCAAAGAGAAAAGGTTTCACGATTAGTTAAAGAAAATTTGATTCGCCGTGCTTCCAAGTTTAACATCTTGTTGGATGATGTGTCTTTAACTTATATGACTTTCTCTCCTGAATTCAGCGCTGCAGTCGAAGCCAAGCAAATTGCCCAACAAGATGCTCAAAGGGCTGCTTTTATTGTTGATAAGGCTATTCAAGAAAAACAACAATTGGTTGTTAAAGCATCTGGTGAAGCCAAATCGGCCGAATTGATTGGTGAAGCTATCAAGAAATCCAAAGATTATGTCGAATTAAAGAGATTAGACACAGCTAAAGAGATTGCAGGAATCTTGTCAGCTTCCCCAAATAGAATTGTTTTGGATAATGATGCATTGTTGTTGAACACTGTGACTGATAGTCGTAAGTAATTTTCAGCAATTTTAGAAAATTGAAAATGTAAATAGCTCATCTTTTGAATACGTTTTTCGCAAAACATTTGTATGGTATACATCCAAATGTATATAACCCAGAAAATAACATATATTTATAAGTTTAAGATAAAACTGGGCATTATCTCTTTCTTGCTTGAAGTCTTGAAATAAGGATGCTTGAGCAATCGCCTCCACACCAAATAAAGTTGCATTTCTCGATCTATTTTGCACCCTCTTCAATATGCTTAACTAGCCATAACTATCTATTTTCATATTACAGCTAGGTTCCATATCCCATTAAACTTATTCTGAATATTTACCAGGATTCAACTAGAACATACCTGCGGTTTTATCTCAAGTTTAGTAGTATTCCTAAAGATTTAACCTTACTGACAGGTCTAATATTCATGTTTAGTATACATAGGAAGAAAATATTCATTACAGAAATCTAAGCTAAAATGTGTATTCTATCTTATGGTCGTAGAACCCTTACAGATTCCTTCTACTAATTCGATGAGTGAGCTTCCATAGGCTCCGACTATTCTTGTTTCTGACTTCTGTGAAATTTCCACTGATCTTTCCCATATTTTATATATTCGGATGGTGGAATCATTTGTAGCCACACAAATTGAACAAAAGTCTGGACTTATTGTTGAACTAAGGATCCGTAAGTTGTAAGCAGCATGTACTTCGATAACTGGGATCATCCTAGGATAGGAATAAACTGTTATCAAAGTGGATTTTCTCGTTCCGCCAAATCCAAAGGTTGCAACAATTTCTTTTTTGTACCTTGACCATGTCAATGAAGTGATTTGTGCATCTGTATAATATTCGTTTAACAAAGTTCCACTGCTAGTATGCCAGAATCTGATTTTCCTATCTTTACTTCCGCCTCCTGTTGCTAATAAAGAAGAAGTCCAAGGGCAGTAACTAATAGCTTTGATTGCGGCATTGTGTGGTAGAACAAATTTTAGAACTGGGTTGCAAATATCCCGAAGATCCCAAATTGTACAGCAATTGTCATTTGCTCCTACTGCAAGTTCATCATTTCTTATATTCAAAGCTATACCTGGATAAACAGTTAGTATTTGAAAGTGCCGATGCTTTATAAATATATCACATACCGCAAATATGTTGCTGGTGACATTTGAAATTTTTAAGCAATTCAAGCCTAGCTTGTGAAAATGATTTAGTGATTCTAAAAATATACACTTCTCCATAGTCGTCACCAGCAATAAAAGTAGTTGAATCTGGGAACCATGTAAAGCAAAAAACACATCTGTTGTCAGCTAAAATATATTCTGATGTCACCTCGTTCTCAATTTGGTTTATTAAAAGTATTCTTCCACCTGCCGTGGCTATTAAAACCCAATCATCTTTGGAACAAGAGATCGCGGTTACCAATTCATCGTTCTCGTAGTTTATTTGGATGACATGATTATCTACTCCCCAAAGGTAAACTTTAGAACCTAGCCCCACTGCGATCCTGTTGAATTTATAGGACCAACTTACCAAATTTGAATAGTAGTCATTTCTTAAACCCGGTGCCTGTAAAATGTCGGTTGCCATGAGTGCTTTGATTCCTTTGATCCGATTGGTTCCTTTGGGTGACTTCTTTTTCTTACCATGACTTCCTTTTCTTTGAGGCTCGTCATTCAATAATCTTACAATATCTTTATAATTAATGGCTGAAAACAATGGTCCAGAAATATCGAGAATTGAATTCTGCTTTGCATTTAATACTTGATTAATCTGATTTCTAAACTTTAATACTTTAGAGCCCTGCAGAAAATTTAATGCTTCGGCGACAGTTTCCTGGTGTATATTCAAAGGACTGGCATTGTTTGAAGGGCACTTTGAATAAATCGAACTTGTTGGGATACTTTCATAATCGGAGGAAAAGGAGGAAGAATGATTCCGGGTGAGGTTTCCAATGTCTGTACGGTTGAATAAAATATCTTCCCGTAAAGAGAAGTTGGCCTGTGCCTTAAACTGCAATGTACTCAATTTGAAGTTTGATTCACTGCCCCATTCAGTATTCTTATAAATCAGAGAAGATGAAGTGGTGGGAATAAACCTATCGCTTGCTTCTGGTACAAATGATCTTAAGGACATCTTGTGGTGAACCGACAGTTTAGTTGGCAGAAAGATAATTCTATAAGTAGCAAATAATATTAATTGACATATGACTAGCTCTATTGTTTTCTAAGTTTGCAAATTGGATATATAGCTCTGGTTGTAAGTAATTGTTAACAGATTTCTAGTCACTTCCCATTTGCAACCAATTTTCACTCATTTGTGAATTTTGTCACGTGATTGGATTCACCGATATTTTCGATTCTATACACGACCCTATCAAGTTTTTTGAAACCATTGGAAGTTATGAATTCAGGAAACAAAGCTTTGCTTCGGAACTGGAAAAATGCCATTGGTAATAGCGAATTCGTATTCTACTGTTGTGGTTAAGTACATAGCTATATTATTATTTGTTTCGTTTTGTATATTTGTCAGAAAACAAGTATCAATTAAGGTCAAACAACCCTACATCGATGAAATCTTCCACCTCTGGCAATGTCAAACTTACTGCAATTATGAATTTCAGGTCTGGGATAATAAGATCACAACCCCTCCGGGATTATATTATTTAGGGTTTGCTTATTCGAAATTATTAGAATACATTACAGGTATCAATTCACTTTGTGAGAGTTACCTGGTTCTTCGTTCATTAAACTTGATTGGAGGCTTAATTGCATTACCACTTGCACTTTACCATTTAAAAGGTGCTAATTCCAACCAATATTGGATTGTAAATATTATATCTGAACCATTGTTAGTCCCCTATTATTTTTTATTCTATACTGATGTTTGGTCGGCAGTATTGATTATCATGGCTTTGGGGTTAGCGAATAATCAACGACCTTATCTTAGTGGAGTTGTCGGATTTATCAGTCTTTGGTTCAGGCAAACCAATATAGTATGGATTGCGTTCATCTTAGCTATATTCATGGAAAATAAAATTCCAAGAGCTGAATATTCCTTTTTGAAACGGGTAGTGATGTTTATATTTACCACAATTACAAATATAACCCAGCTTATCCCATTCTTAATGAACTTTATGTTATTCGGTTTATTTTTGAAGTTAAATGGCGGGATTACATTCGGGGATAAAGATAATCATAAAATGACGTTACATATTGTTCAAGTCTTCTACTGCTTTACGTTCATCAATTTCTTTACATTGCCTGTGTGGTTGAACCGACAAACAGTTTTAGACTATACTAGATTTCTTGTGGGGAGCAATGGTCTCATGCATGTGATCAACGCCGCTGCTATGTTTACAATCAAGTTTATTATCGATAATTTTACAATTGTTCATCCGTTCTTATTGGCTGATAACCGCCATTTTACATTTTACATTTTTAAGAAGCTAATCAGTCACAAGTACAGCCAGATTGTGACAATCCCATTGTATCATTTTGCAACATACAATATAGTATATATGTTATCGAGAACAAAGCGATTGAAATTGTCACCGATTGGAATTATTGCATTTGTCGCTGCTGTCTGTTTCACAATTATACCATCCCCGTTATTTGAACCTAGATACTACATTGTCCCGTTGATCATTTTCAGATTGTATATAACACCAGTACATCATTGGTCCCATATCGTAGAGTTTATCTGGTTAAGCATAATCAATGTACTTGTGATGTATATTTTTTTCCATTATGAGTTTTCTTGGGAGAGTGAACCTGGATCAATTCAAAGAATAACTTGGTAATCCAACTGAACATGTTTATATTAGAATATATATTTAAATAATGTTTATTTCCTCAAGAGTTTTATCTGGACCTTCTTCTATCATTTCTGATGTTACCACCTGTGATAGTGGACTTTTGGTGTAAGAAATTGACCGGCGAACCATTGATGGTGCCTTGGGTTGTTCAATTTTGTCCATTATCGCTAGGTTATCATTTATGAATTTATCATCAGTTTTGGAAGTGTAATTCAAGGATAGGATAGACATTTCATTTGCCTTCAATTCATCAAGCAATTCATTGTGTGATTTATCTAAAGGATCAATCGTTGAAACCCATGTCTTTATGCATCTTTGCTTTAGCACATCTAAGTATGGGATTTCGGCCTTGGAAGCACGGTCAACAAAAATCAATTCGCCTTCATTACCAATAAATAAATCTCCGTCGTTATTCTTTCGATTTTCTGTAATATCCCAATTGCCCAGTTCCAAATCGTTGGCAAATATTAGTAGGAAGTCGCCCCAGTTGTCTGAAACTTTGAACTTGAAATCGAACTCGCGTCCAAACAAAATCACTTGTCCATATTTTCCTGGACCTTCGGGTGGCGGTGATAAATCAATTCCTATATAGTTTCCGACTTCGTCTGTTATTATGGGGATCCACATAGGATGAGCAAAAGTTTCGTGTATTGTACCTGGAGGAACAGATCTTTGCAGTGGAATATTAAATCGCGAAGATGATAAATATTCAGAGTTGGAAGCAGAAGAAGCGGAAGAAGCTCTTGAGGATGACATCTCCAATGATGTCCGAGTGGATGAAATTTCACTACCGCTGAATTTCTTTCTGTACTGGTTGTTACTTAGATGGGGCATGGGTAATTTAGATAGTTCATGAAAATCGGTAGTTTGTTTAATTTGTGATATTTCACTATTGAGTACTCGTGATACTTTCCTCCAATTCTCAGTCATGATCATAATTTCATCTAAGGACATAAGCTTTAATCCAAAGAATAATCCGCTGGCTTCAATGTTGATGTTATTTCCGAAATTAGATTGTCCGTCAGTTAGCTTGAAAAATTCACTAACACAGTTAGGCAAAGTTATATTGAGATCACTCTGAAACTCTGCTAAATCCGCGTCAGTACATTTGGATTGTAGCGAGCTGTTTAAATCAGGAGCAAACTTGATAAGCCACTGCTTTATATGCCTCCACGCAAGTTTCATTTCGTGAACTCCTTCGAGAGTATTCCTGTTGTTGTCATTTAGAATACCTTCTCTCAGGCTGTTTAAGCCATGATGTGAATACATCAATAAACTCTCTGCATCTGGCTTATTGACTCTATTGAATGATTTCCTAGAATCAAATTCCGAATACTTGTCGTTTGTGCTTAGTGAGTAAATGAACTCTTGTATCTTTTCGGTAAACTTCATAAAGACAGTAAGTTCAATATTGGATTTAAAAAACGAACGACTTATTAATAATAAATTTGAGTTGTCTTCAAAAAGTTATGTGGTTGCAATAGTCTTTTAAAAAATTGGGGAATGAAAATAGAATAATTATGTCTTTTTAAAAAAATCTCGGCAAATTTTTGATGTGTTGGATCTTTCAGTAGTGTTTACAAATATTAGTTATTTAAGTTAAACTGTATTGTCCATGCGATAGCAATATAGTCAGGGTTGAGTAAAGGATTTGCTGTGTCGAAAAAGGAGCTGTGTGTATGACAATAAACTAAGAGATTGTTTCATAATTGGGATATTTTACTTGGATTTATTATTATTTGCGCTGGACAGTTTTCCTTTTTTTCGCTTCTTCAAATGCAGAAGAAAAATATTGACGCGTTAAAATTTACGACGAGTGCATTAAATAACTCCGATACAGCCGAAATGATATGAGCTCTAGACTATCAATAGAAATGTAGAATACATATTTACGACGAGTGGAGTAAATAACTCCAAAACAGTCGAAATGATATCAGCTCAGTACTATGAATAAAAATAGTAGAATATATATAGCCCGGGCATGAAGTGCTAGTCTTATTAAACAAAAAGAACACGATAAACCGGGACATTGTTCTGGGAAGAACCAAAAACAAAAGAAATTGAATCCGTGGAAATAAACAAAAAGGCGATTGTCCCAATAGTGCGATAATAAAGCATGCAAAGGAAAACCCTTTGCAAGTATCTAGGACAATCAGGGTAACATTGGGCACCAAATCAATTCTGAACGAATCAACCAAAACTCAGAACGAGCCTCAATTTAAAACGTTCGTGGAACCCAAACACAGAGATAGGCGAATTGGTAGGCAGAACGCATACTATTCATTAACCTCTATAGTGTAAGAGCGAATTGAAATGACTAGGATCCGTTTTTTGATTTTTGGGCCACTCTCCGTGGTAATCAAATATGAAGAAGAAAAGAAGTTAAAACCCAAGGAAATTCTTTTAAGATGGAAGAAAATTTTTATATTGATGCGATGAAAGTCCGGGTAATGTCTACTTAGACATTCTTTTTGTAAGAACCGTAATAGAATGGTTAACTAAATTCCAAAATTGTCAATCTCCACTGGAATTATCAAGACTAGGCTATACAGATGGTTCCAAATACTAATTTAAGACTTTTTCTATTCTTTTATATACGTATGAAAGTAGAATAAACAAACAAAGATAATTAATCGTACACGTCCCGAAATATAAAATAACCAACAATGCTCAACAATGGCAGGTTAAAGGAGAGTTGACGTGAGGGTTTGATACAAATCAGGTTACTATTAAACATAATGTGAATTATAAAAATGAAAATAATGTAATTATACACATTCTCCCCCCTTTTGTCTCCTTCTCTTTAAACCTTCCAATATCTTGCAAAAGTTTTAATATATAACTTACCAGTTAGAAGCAGCAGCATCTTCAACAGCTGGGGTAGCACCAGAGTCAGCCCAGTCAACTTCTTCGGTTTCACCAGCCCATTCAGCTTCACCTTCTGGGGCTTGGGTTTCTTCGACTTCTTCAGTCTTGGTTTCTTCAGCAGCATTTTGTTCAATTTCTTCTGGGTCTCTGTAGAAGTATAAATCTGGCATGACGGACCAGTCAGTGGTTCTGTCTGGGATGATACCTCTTAATCTTAAGACTTCTCTGGATAACAACCACCAGATCAAACCGATGGAGTGCTTACCCTTGTTGTTACATGGGATAGCAACATCGACGTATTCAGATGGGGAGTCCATGTCAGTTAAAGCAATGACTGGGATGTTAACGTAAGAAGATTCCTTGATGGCTTGGGAATCGGTTCTTGGATCAGTAACAATAACTAATCTTGGTTCCTTGAAAGAACGGGTAATATAGTTAGTGAAGTTACCTGGAGTGAATCTACCAGCAATTGGGGTAGCACCAGTGTGGGCAGCGAACTTTAAGACAGCTCTTTGACCGAAAGTTCTGGAAGAACAGACAGCAACATCAGAAGCGTTTGGAACGGCAGCGATGATTCTGGCGGCTAAGACGATCTTTTCCCAAGTCTTACCGATGTTAATGATGTTAACACCATCTGGTCTGGTCTTGTAGACGTATGGTTTGTTGTGGACCTAAAGTAGATTAGTTAGTAAGCAGTTCAAAACTTCACCTTGAATTCGAAAAGTAATATTATATTGGATAATAAATTTCTACGGGTTATTTGATTTTCTCTTTGTTCGGTTTTTAAACTGTTTCTGTTCATATCTATTGATCTTGAAATTAAGGTTATATTTCAGATATTCGTTTGTAGTAGATGCTTTCAAAAACTATAGTTGATGATAGAATGTTGGTCGTTGAAATGATAGTGATTTACCTATAGTCGAATGTTATATTCATTCCTTTGGGTACTAGTCCATGATCCATTAATTACTCCCAATTTACTTTTCAATTTCAATATCCTCATATCTCATTATAACATACTTGAACGTTCTTAGAACCTAAGTGGACGTTGGCAGCTAATAATAATTTAGCGTCTTCTGGAGTTAAGTCAAAGGAAGCTGGTAATGACATCTTTGTTCTTTGGTACTGTTGATTAAGACTTCACAAGTAGAAACAAGAAAACCAAAAAAAAAATCAACTTTGTATATTGGTTGTATGGTTCCCCTAAACAAAAAAATTTTTCACACTTTGGTGCTGCAACATAGTGAGAATAGTGAAGGGCCTGACCTAGACAAAACAATTTTTGGGTTGGTGCACCAGTAGAAAATCATTACCGCAATAGTTAACAAACAAAATTTTATATACAGTATTATATTTAGGGTTGATACCCTTACATAATTACAAGCACGTGATGTTTTGTTTGCTTAGGTTTATTTGTTCTACTGCAAATTTTGGACTAGGCATTCAAAAGCTTAGATTCATTATCTTGTATAGCTTGAAAATATAACCGAAAAAACACTGGGTTCTAACATGAACATAGTATAAACTCCTAAGGGCAACCTTAACGAGTTAGGTTTTCTATAAAATTTCTATTATATAGTTTTTCCTTAATGCCATGAGTAAAAAAAAAAGGTTCTTGATTGTCTTAACTTTGGTTCCTATTACAGAAATTCTGCCAAAATGATATGGCTTTTAATCTGTTTGTAGGAAAAAAACCACATATCTCTTTGCTTTTCTTTCTAGTTCAACGATACCTTAAACTAAACAATGTGTGTTTGTTGAATCTGTTGATTTCTTTGGTATTCTTCACAAGTAATCTTCACCTGTCTATTAAGATACGGTGTATCTTAGTTCATAATCTCTGAGAAAAATATATCACTGATTTTGCAGCCAATGACATTTGCAACTACTAAGAAATGGCGATTGAAATATGCATCAAATTATCTATTGCTTACATCAGCTACATCAGCTACATAAATCTATTTTATATGTTTCCATACGTTTACCGTTTCTCTATACTTATCGGGCAACATCAAATAATGAAATTTCAAATTGTGATCATATTGAATACTGATTGCCTCCCCACCTATAAAATTTCGAATGATTGATTTTCTGAAATTCTTTGCTCTTTTAAATAACTTAATGAAGTTTGTAAAAATTTCCGAATATGTTAATGATTTGTTCGTCATTCTTACATATGTCGTTCCTTTATTATAACCAATATAGTCGAACTTAATACCACCTTGTAATCGTTTTGAGTTCTTCAATTTTAGCAAAATCACAAACAATGGGGTGAATAAAAGTAAAATTTGAATGTTTTCTAGAAAGTTGAACATCATCAAAGTTAAAATGTGCATCAACAGAAACAACAAATAAAATGCAAAGACAGTTGGTAGCAAGAACACTAGAATCATAAAAATCAATGTCCCTAGGAGCAATTGATCAACTTCAAATGATGGACCTCCAGATAAATTGTCATAATTGTTTAAATTATCAATTCTATTTCTTAAAACATTATATTTCTTCCCTCTGAATAATTGGAATAGAGACTTTATGATTTCAAGTTGTCGATGATAAATCTTTGTTGCACAATAATAGAAGCCATAGATATGAATAGTAAGAATTTGCATGCAGTCCATTAAGAAACTCAACATAAATGATAATCCACCAAAATAACACAAGAACCTAACCAGAACCTTAAAAACAATTGTGATCTGATCCTTAGGATGAAATTGAAATACAAATAGTTTCCAAAACCAGAGGGTCCAAATGTATAAATCTCCCATAAATTTCCCTAGTTCATTGTTCAACTTAAACCCTGCGGGATGTTCAGATGAAACCCATTTTATTAAGACTGCCATTTGATCAAATAAATGATCTTGTATTACTGTTTCTCTAACAAACTTTTCGATTAAATCAAAATTGTCATCAAATATTTGATATAATGTTATTCCCATCAAGATATCATTAAACATTAACCATAACGAATTATAAAGATTTATATAATTTGAATTATTGATGTTTAAATTCTTATTAAAAATCGGCAATTTTAAATCTTTGATAATCATTGAATCTTCGGAATATAATATGCTTTTATCATAATAACATAGAAACTGAATCGGAAAATAATTAAATTGCTTCAATCTTAGATCAACTAAGCGAAGGGTTTTTGAGATTTTAACAAGACTGACTTTTCCAAAGATTTTGAAATTAAGTAACCAAATCAAAATGATTAAAATACGCTGTAAACCCTGGACTAAAGGCACCAATACGTTGATAACTATCCATTTTCTGTATGTCTGCCATTTTGGATATTCAAAATAATTGTGCCCCTGTCTATCATCTGCCCAGTCGGCAAGTAC
The DNA here is from genome assembly GCA_001655755.1 of Hemisphaericaspora haegerdaliae. Classification (NCBI taxonomy): domain Eukaryota; kingdom Fungi; phylum Ascomycota; class Pichiomycetes; order Serinales; family Debaryomycetaceae; genus Hemisphaericaspora; species Hemisphaericaspora haegerdaliae. The sequence goes on from LQHL01001863.1 coordinate 97,484, forward strand.
TAAACGATTTCTATAAAGTCGATTTATTTTGTCAAGTACTATATCATCCGATATGAAACACTCTTTGTTTTCAGATGTGGTGTTAGGTGAGCACCTTTCCATTTTTGCAACCAATATTTGGGTAGATGAAGCTCCTGTCTTCTCGTCATCCATCGATTGTAATAGAATCGGTCTAATTGAAAAATACTCTAGATTCTTGAAATTGGGTGGATCAAATAGGATAAATATGGCATTCGCATTGGTGCAGGATGGGACACTATCTTCAAAGAAATCAAACTTTAAATTCAAATCATAGGAATTTGTACAATTGCTATTCAATGTTCCTATGGTTTCTAAATCCTGTAGCTGCGTTGGCAATTTATTTTTGAAAATATCAACACTCTTGACTGGGCAAAATACAATGTATATGTTCTTAAATTTATATCCTAAAAGAAATATTTCGTCTTCTGAAGTCTTGAAATTCAGACGCCAAAGTCGTTTTAAGTCGTTCGAAAAGTATATTTGGATTAAGGATGTGTTAGTCATTGCTGAAACTATCGCGTCGCAAATATTGGGAACTATTGTTCAATGTTTTGTAAAATGCTTCTCGGGTTACAAGATCAACAACAAACGGAGGTTTAAATTGTACTATTTCTTCTTCCTCTTGGTCTCCTTCTATATCGCTTTCTGTGGCTTCCTTTATCGAATCGGATACCAATGGCAAGGAATGTTTATCGATGTATGGATATTGGTGAATAAAACACTGTTGAATTACAATATTGGTTGATAAATAGCAAATACATAGAAGACCAACCACCAATGAAAGTCGTACTAATATTTCTTCAGCTAATGATTCCAAGTGGATCAGATAGTTCATAGACTTTAATCAACAGCTCAACTTCTTTCTTGACAAGTCTCTACATATAAAGGTAGTTACTTAAATCTCTTGATGGAAAAAGTAGTCCACACAACATGAGGTGACATTTTCCACGACCAAAAAAGTCGTTTAAGAAACAAGTGACATTTTGTAAATTGGATTTTAAATTTTAAAGTCTTCTACTAAACACTGAATAAGGATGGATAGAGAGAACAAGATTATGTTCTGTTGTATTTTTTATAATTAAAAGTTCTATTTGATCATTTCTTGAAACAGATTTACCAAAGAACTAAGTTCATCACTTTCCTCGTCAAGATTATGACTAGGTAATGAAATTACTTCAGATTCTAAGTTGATACTATAAAAATTGACATATCTTATAGAGTTTGTTAGATTTAAAATTTCTCCATGAATTCTTAATTCCAAGGCTTTAGTTTTATCTTGACATATTTTCTTTGATTTTTCTAGTTCATCATTCAATCGTTTGCAATCATAAGCGATATCATCATTGATGAGTTTAGAGTTCTTGATTTTTATATCTTGAAATTGTCCATTTAGTGATCTATAAGAATCAATACTTGTCCTCAAATTCTGAATAGTTGCTAATGATGTAGATATCATTTCAAGTGGATCCAAATTTCCGAAAAAGAATTTTATACCAGGTTTATATCTTAGTGGAATCTCTTTCAAGATCTCAACTTCTTTCTTACATAAATTCAATTGATAGTCCATTCTAATCCAGTTTTAGTTTATGATATGGTTTGTATATGACAGGAGTATTGGGGGCGGTGTGGAATATATTTATAATCAAATCCGTTTGATCTATCCTCGAGGAAAGCACAAGCAAATTGCATAGATGTGCGTGAGTCTCTTTTGTTTGGCAATCAGTTGACCTGCTTGTGGTGTTGCTTGTATATCAAGAATGTTTTGTTCTCTACAACCCCACTTCTAGGATCTAATGGGATAGAGGCTATACAATGGGATAAATTCTACACAGTTTAAAATAGGACATGAATGAGAAACACAAAACTGACGGTTTATAGTGGATTGAAAAAAGCCTACCAACAATAGCTTTAAACATTCTATGCGAGAACATGCTGGTCTGATGCAATCGGGCATAGGAATTTTGGGACGGAAAGATGGGGAATTAGAAATAAAGATATGTACCCCTTGAACCACAGAATAAGTCTTTGGGAACAATGGGTTTTATTTGCAACAATCAGAAAATCTGTGACAGAAAGCCAGGTGCTTATTAAGGGAGACATAACAAAGTAGAGGAGTCTGAAGAACTAAATAGAAAATAGCTAAAGAAGAGGGAATTCCTGATCTTTACATAGATAATTTGGAATTCGAGAACGTGTAGAAGTACGAATATTGTAGGTGTTGGATAGCGGATAAACGGATAACATGACGCAGATGAGGTGACGTAAGCAGGTCATGAATATGTAGGTGAGGCGACGTAAGATCATCGATAACAGTCAAATGTAAACATTGATACGGTAAGCCGTACGGATAACACGACAAACGGAACGGATAAGATATATTGGGATCCAACGTTTACAATAGGCATACAGCCTAGATGTTACAAAGTCTAATTGAGCCATGTTGTATATTTAAGACTATATACATGATTTGAGACCCCATATTACTCAGTAGAAGATTATTTGATGTAGATTCTTATCTATGGGTCTATCCCAATATGGAATGGTTTGCTATCATTCAAACCATAAGTGAAGGGATTCCACTTTAATTTTGCAATATTATATTTAATGTTCAATACCGAAAAAATTTGATGTAAGTTGTTGGTTGCAAGTTATAAATGCTTGTTGTTCTTTCTCTTCTCAACATAACACGAAGACAATAATCATATGTTCTTAAACACACAGAGAACGGAAATTTGTATCAGAGTATTGAAGATATTTTAGATTGAACGTTTCCCACGATTCAAAATTTAATGATGTAAAATGAGAGATTTAAAAGTAAGGAGATTTAAAATGAGAGATTTAATTTCTCGATTTTTCGGATGGTTTTTGCAGCATTTCCATCCGTCTATTGGGTGTGTTGGATTGAATTAAGATTTTTTCTAGATTTTGTTCTATTTTTTCTTAGATGAGGATGTCCGCTACAAGATCTGAATGAAGGGATGTTCAATTATATATTAACTCTTTTGAGCAATTTGGATTTGGGGAAGTACAAAGTTTTCTAATTGATTTTTTTGGCATTCCACTCATATACGCATGTTCAACACACAAAATGGACAAAACAATAAGATTATACCTAATGCATAATCATTTGAGATATTTTCGTCCCGCGCTGTCTCTAATAACTAACAACATATAGACGTATAGGTGGTAAGAACAATAGGGATATATTTGCAAACTTCAAAAGAAATTTGATCAGGCTCATTTAATTTTTCTCTATTATTTTGACTCTATTCAGATTAGCTATGTTTGAGTACATCTGGTCTTATTAGTGCTCTCTACTCTCCAATTTAAGAAATTACCAAAAACACCCTATCTATGTAGAATGCAAAGAAACTCCGGTTAAAGCAATAAGCCGTATTCAAAATAAAAATTCACCACAAAAACCGTGTTCAAGAATTGTAAAAATAAAATGTTAAACAAGAAAACCATTTTCGGAATCATTACACGACTTTTGACATCCAAGATTATTTTCCTGTTTAAGCCTCGCTGGTTTCTCACCAAAATCTCATGCACGCTTCTCTCTCTAATTGTCCCTTCACAGTCACTAATTCTCTAATTCTCTCACTGATTCTCCGTCTATATAAAATTCTCCTTTTTTTCCACCCTCACTTTTAAAACCAAAAATTGGTAAAACGTGTTTCTTCTTTTTCTACCAGACTTTCATAGAACAACCAAAGTACCTACATATACTTAAACTGTATGTGACATTAAATATCACTAATACATAATGATTGATTGATAATTACTATTTGATATATAAATGCTTTCCAAGAATGGGGTGGTGTTTTATATGAGGTTTTTTGGACATTCAAACGGAGATGACATAACAACTGATAAGATTAGTTATTGAATTATGAATGAATTTGATGCTTCCGCGTTAGTCAGTATTTAGATATGACATTGCTGTGATCAAACCGTATTGCAACGTTGAAAGTTTAGCAAGTCACTACTACATTTGGGGTCCATTTTCCTCCCCTTCCCCCCATCCCCGTCCTCGATGCGTCAGAAAAAGTTTATTTTTCGTAAATTGTTTGGTTGGTTTTTTTTGTTGTTGTTGGTTTAAAAGATGACGATTTCTCCCCAAAGAAAGTAAAATTATCAAGCAATTATCTTTTTGATTAGAAAGAACTATTTACTAACAAAGTATTATTATAGACCCCCCTTTTTTTATATTTCATCCAACCTCGGTCACTTCTGAGTTACTTATTTCATTTTAACTAAAAAAGAAACTATATGAGTAAACTGTTACCGCGATCACGAAATAATCATCATGCTGCTGTATCATTAAGTAGCAGTCATAGTGCCATTGCAAAATTCATTCTTGTATTTTCCCAATTTTTTAAGTTAGCACATTCATTGCCAATATTTTCTTCTCATGCATCGAAGGCTTTGAATCATAATGATTATGCAGATATTCCGTCTTCTATGACACGTGAAGAATTCTATGTCAACTTGATTGTTTCCATTCTTTTAGTGTTGGCAGGTGGGGTTTTTGCCGGTTTGACCCTTGGATTAATGGGTCAAGACGAAGTCTATTTAAAAGTCATTGCAACTAGTGGAGAGCCCCATGAACGTAAGCATGCGAGAAAAGTATTACAATTGATTGGAAAGGGTAAACATTGGGTTTTAGTTACTTTATTATTATCTAATGTTATCACTAATGAAACTTTACCAATTGTTTTAGATCGTTGTCTTGGTGGGGGTTGGCCAGCAGTGGTGACATCTACAGTCGCTATTGTTATCTTTGGTGAAGTTATTCCTCAATCTATTTGTGTGAGATATGGTTTGCAAGTCGGTTCACTATTTTCACCTTTTGTATTATGTTTGATGTATGTCATGTATCCTGTTGCATACCCTTGTGCATTATTATTGGATCATATTTTGGGAGAAGATCATGGTACTGTGTATAAAAAATCAGGTTTGAAAACTTTGGTGACTTTACATAGAACTATGGGTGTTGAAAGATTGAATCAAGATGAAGTTACCATTATTAGTGCAGTTTTAGATTTAAAAGAGAAACCAGTTAGTTCGATCATGACTCCAATGGAAAGAGTATATACCATGAGTGCTGATACTTTATTAGATGAAAAGACTGTTGAAGAAATCTTTAATGCCGGGTTTTCTCGTATTCCCATTTATTTACCTAATGAACCTAATAATTTCATTGGTATGTTATTAGTACGTGTTTTAATTAGTTATGATCCTGAAGATGCCCTTCCTGTTGCATCTTTCCCATTGGCAACTTTACCTGAGACTGCATTGGACACTTCCTGCTTAAATATTTTGAATTATTTCCAAGAAGGTAAGTCACATATGATTGTTGTTAGTGACCATCCTGGTGAACCTACAGGATCTGTTGGAGTTTTAACTTTAGAGGATGTGATTGAAGAATTGATTGGAGAAGAAATTGTTGATGAATCTGATGTTTATATTGACATTAATAAAAATATCAAGAGAACACAACCTGGACCTTTGTCGAAGAGAAATTTAACTACCTATTTACATAGTTTATACCAAAGATCCGGATCTACTTCCAATTCCAAGAGAAATTCTATTGATTCGACCAGTTCTCGTCCACAAGTTGATCTAATTGATAGATTAAAACAAGGATCACAAACTACAATTTCATCACTTCCAAATAGTCACAATAAGGAGCCAACAACAGCAGATTCGGCTGGTAAGTTATGGAAGCCTAAGAATCCAGCATCTAACCCACTAGAGACAAACAAGACATTTGTTACCATCAAACGTCCAAATCAAGACACCATAAATTCAGTTACAAAGGCTGCGTCCCCATCACCAATTCCAAAGCAATTTGGTGCCGTATACCCAACAGAAAGAGGAGCCATTGATGAAGCTCAACGTCGATCATTTGAGCAGGAAAGAGTCCCATATTTTCATCGTCATCATCTGGCCCATGGCAACCAGAGATTCTTATTGCCCGAAGAACATGAAGCTGATGTTTCAGAAATTGTTGATGACCATGATGGCCTTCATCATAATGGCCATATTCATGTACCTTTATCTGGGAGAATACCGAATCATTCTTCTCCAATGGCAATTCCTGAATTTCAAGAAGCAAGATCATATAGAACTGGAGGTATAATAGAGTCCGTGATTAATGTTGATGGTGTTCATAAAACAATTATTGAAAATGTATCTGATGATGAAGAAAATTATGAATCAGAAAACCCATTTGATGAAATGTTAAGTGATAATGAAAGCAAGAGATCTAAGAACAATATTAAGAAGCACAAGAAAAAGAAAAAGAATAGTAAAAAGCTGCGATCAACACCATCTCTCCGAAGTGATTCTTTCAATTTGAACAAGGTTGATAATTTGCAACACTCTCTGATTGAGATTGTCGGTGACGATGATGGAGAAGGTGAACATTTGTTATACAACGGACAAGAATCCGATAGTAGTAAGAAGAAGTTTAGTGTTTGGGATAAGATCAGGGGATCGGCTTCCCCTGATTCTCGATAACTAATTTGAAATTGTGGTTATTAAGCTTATTTAATTTGTATATGTTTTAATTTTATATTATTACCTCTAAATTTAAAGACGGGTTGTTTCTATTGTTCAATATACATGAATATATGACATAGATATTCGTCTGTTGAACAAAAACTATGAAAAAGGCATTTTTTATATCGTCGAGGGCTTCTAGCATTTCCGTTAAAATGGAGAATGAAAAAAATAGTGGAGTACTTTTCTGGTCAAGTTTCGCAACAAACAGTACAGATAATTTACAATGTATATATTTCCGCTTACTTCTATAAAAAGATGTATAAAACTTTCTCTAGTAAAATTTTTCACTTAACCCATGATAGTTCGACAATGTACTGCACATAAGCGTGTTACATCTGTTCAGTTCAACACTCCCCTGAATTGATATTTACAGTCCGGGAATCCATTCACAATTGTACATATGAACTTCTCTGAACAGGTCGTACATCATCCCGAGTAAAAATGGGCATTCTGCTAAAGGTTTCTTGTGAGGGAGGAAAACCGTTTATGGTCAAAAAACCACCTCGAGTTATACGTACCTAAGAATATGCTACTACCGATATGTTTGTATCTTTTGTTGAATTCTACCGATATGTTTGTATCTTTTGTTGAATTCTGTGACTCTCTATAGATGAGTAGATTTTCTCTCCCCTGTTTGTGGGTTTCCAGAAAACCGTTCGCTTATTTCTTATGGTTATTATTGGTATTTGTTAATTTCTTGTATTTGATTTTTTGTTCTTTTGTTTTATTCTATCATTTGCTGTATTTGATCATTGGCCAAGGATGATAGTATTTTTAAGATTGATTTATGTCAATTAAGATTTTCAAATATTGTATGTGGTAATGTATGTCAGATTTGAGTGAGAAGTTATATCCGCTCTGTTGGATTAGAACCTCCTTTCAATTATTTTGCACTCTCTGAATACTAGGCGTAGATCATCTCGTTCTGTTTCTATGTGTTTGAGGTTAGTATCGGAATTGTATTCCGTTGCTATATTTCTAGGGTTAGTATCTTCTGCCTTTAATGTGAAGATTATCGTACCTGATATGGAAGTCATTTCTCGATCATAGTTGCAATCCCATTAGTTGTCCCCAAAATCAGCGACTAGTTTCAGATAAGATAAGCATGTGAGTTCCTTGTGTGTATTATGAATTTTCAATTTTATTTTGTCCTTTGGCGGTCCGATCTCTGTGCTGGAAACTTGGAGTTGTGTCATTTCTGATTCTTGTTGTCACTTCAGTAGTTCTCTTTCCTATTCCTTGTTATAATTCTTGTACCATTCCTTATCGTACTTTCGAGTTCATCTAAGATCCTTTAATTCCATTGAAACTTTCCCCCTCAACAATGCATTGTGGCCACAATTTGGTTAGCCTTATTCAGAACTAATATTCTCCCCTGAAACAAGATGAAGATTTGATTTGTTGTTTCCTGCTTCGAGCTCAGAATGATTTTGCCCCCTTTGTCTAATGGATTTGTTCTACTATTTTGTGCCAAACTCAATATTCTCCTGCCATATATTATCGAAGGATTCTCCCCTCGAGTATGTTTGATTAAGTCTCCACTCAATAAGAGAAAAGTTATTCATTTTTCTACCTTCACTTATGTTTTCTCCGTTGGGTTCATGTATTCATATTCCACACGCGGTTGGTATTAATTTCGTGTATCTCTTTGTAATATGTCTGTATATTCTGCGATTCCTTTAATGACTAGTTGGAAGTACTTTCTATTTGGTATTGTTTGACGACACGAAGTTGTTTTCTCCTCTAAATCTTTCTGCTTATATCCTATTCTGTCTTTGTTTCCTTTTTATTCAATGGTTCCGGTTAGTGATTATCTTCTTTGTTTTGGAGTTTGTTTGTTTCATATTTAAGATCTTCATTGAGTATTGTATTATTTTGGAGGTTTTGTTCATTGTATTTGTTTCGTGATATTTCTTCTTCTAGACTTACGTTATTATTTGCTAGTTGATCTTGAGTTAGTATTATTCGGTCTAGGCTTATTTTGTTATTAGCTAGATGATTTTGTGAGCGCTCTAGGGGTGTCTCATCTTTATCTACGTTAGAATCTGTTTCCAGAGAGATTTGGGAGCGCTCTAGGCGTGTCTCCTCTTTTCGGGCAATGCTGTCGGATACTATATCGGAATGAACCTCAATAGCATGTGGGCGCTCTAGGCGTGTCCCATCTTTTGTCGCAAGGCAGGTGGGTCAACACAGTCGAATACCATTTCGGAGTTATCCTCAATAGCATGTAGGCGCTCTAGGCGTGTCCTATCTTTTGTCGTGTTGTCCCTAGAGTTTGTGTACAATTGTACGGTTAGTATTCGGTTCCTATATGCTGCTCATTATTATCTCCAGTGTTGATCATTTAGAAATTCTTTTTCGGTTCCTATATGCTGCTCATTATTATCTC
>LQHL01001615.1:1634-19793 GCA_001655755.1 Hemisphaericaspora haegerdaliae
TTTTCTATAAGAGAACTAGCAATTTGTTCTTTGACAGTCCAAAATTTGCCTTTGTATAACTTACAACGAGTTTATTATGGTTCTGACTTATCTCAAAAAGAGTGGAAGTATCTACAATACCACCCATTAACCTTCATATCAATCGATAGTTATAAAAATGGTCTTACTTATTATCAGAGTCATCTAGACAAGCTTGCAAACCTTCAGAAGTGTTGGATCTCAGGGTACGAGTACCAAATTGATAAAGAAATAGTTGGAAATGGAAGATACAAACCTGTTTCACTTCCAAATAGCAGCATTTATAATTGAGATGTATCAATAGGAACCAAACTATAGCTTGGTAGAAAATATCATTCAACTAGTCTCAGATCTGGATAAATGAATTTTCCAAACAATTGAATCTTGATGCAAGATTCAATTTTGGTGTGTGGAAGTCGTTGCTGAAAGCTTCTTAGAATTTTCTAGTTGCAGAAGAGTACATAGTGCATATATCTGGTTTGGTTTGAATAATATTCTATTTTATTTAGTTTAATGCTATTTCTTATAATGTAATATGAATCCATCATTTATCTGGCTGTTCGATATAGGGTTTAGGTTGATTAAACAGACTCGCTACCAAATGAGTTTAAATTTCTCTGTTATCAATTCTCATGAATGGAAAGAAAAAAAATATTCCACTGAAGAACTTCGAACTCTCTTCTGTTTACTCTTCAATTTTGAGCTTTGCAAGATCAACCATGTCAGCAAATGATATTTTAGATGTGTTGAATATCCAAAGAGATGAAGCTCAACAGCCAGTTAAGAAGAAGCAGAAAACAAGTAATGAGCCAACTCCGAAACCACCAACTGGTATGGCCAGAGAGTTGTATAATTTAATAGGTCCAAATACACCAGCTATTAATCTTTCATCCAGCTCTTATGGATCCACAATCAAAGATAGTCGTAAATTTAGACCATCACCATGGACACGAATGCCATTTAAGCCAAACAAAGAAGAGGGCGAAAATTCTAGCGTTACCTTACACCATTGGGTAAAAGGTTCAAGGGAACTTCTTGAACAAGAAGAAGCGAATAAGCCTTACTTTTTCGATAAATATAATGTGAATCTTGATATCCCGGAGTTGGTCGATGAGGAAACCTACAGTAAATATATGAAAGAGATTAAGGAATACGAACAAAAACTAAAAGAAGAGAAAGAAGCTAGAGAACGAGAGAGGTTAGAGGCTGAAAAAAAAGAGAAGGAAAAGAAAGGGGATGAAATGAAACGGCTTGAGGAGGAGAAAGCCAAACAAGATAAAGCAGAAAGCCTGAAAGCAAACGAGAAGAAAAAAGAGGAAGAAGGTAAAGAAGCACAAATAAAGAAAGAAGAAACCTCAGAACCAAACCCTGATGGGGAGAGCAAAGAAACGAGCAAGTCAAAACCCGAGCATAAAGAAAATCGAGAATTGGAGGATACGAATGATGAATCAAAGGAAAACAATCAAGTAAATAAGAAGGGTTCACCTAGTGAAGGGAAAGAAGTTAATGATAAAAGCGACGAAAAAGAAAAATCACTGAATGAGATAGAGAATACGTGGACATACGAGGAAACAAAGTATTTATTTGATTTATGCAAGGCTTTCGAACTTAAGTGGCCAATAATATATGATAGATACCAGTATTCACTTGACCGTTCTCCTGAAGATTTGAAGGAACATTTTTATAGGATTTGTATAAAGATATTGGAGGGTCAAGAAGTAACTAGTCCAGGCATTATAGATTCGTTGAAAGCATATTCTAAGCCAAGAGAACTTGAGAGAAAGCAATATCTTGAAAATCTTTTAAGGAGAACGCCAGCTGAGATTGCTGAAGAAGAATCGCTTGTTATCGAAGCAAGACGTTTTGAATTAGCGGCAAAGAAAATGTTGATGGAACGTTCAAATTTACTCACTTTATTGGATTCACCTCAAACCACACAAAGTATCCTGCAATATCAATCATCTCAAGGATTGGCCAATTTGTATAACAATTTGATGATCTTTGATAAGCATCAGAAAAAGAAGCAAATGCAACAACAGAACAAGCCTGGTTCGATCCAAGAACCCGTACCGCCTCCAATACCTATCGCTGCTTCTTCTTCGTTTAAAAAGGATAGAGGTTTCCAAACTCATTTACAGCAATATTTATCTGGGTTGTTAAAGCAGCATCAACATGCCAACCCAGCAGCTAAGAAAGAGGCAGATGCTATTCAGCAATTGTTAATGAAGAGATTGACTCAGAAGGAGGAAGAAGCATACGGTTTATACTATCATGGTGCTGAGAAACTTACACCGGGAGTTGCATTAAGATCTGCTCAGAAACTTCCTGCCTTGAATCAAAAGCAATCCGTCCTCAAATCAGTAAATACTTTGTTGCAAGAGTTAGATATTCCAACCGGAGGTGGAACCTCTTGGAAGCCGGTCATGCCTACAAGAAAGTCTATGACAAAATACGACGAGTTGATTAGAGCGGTTGTGGCATTGTTGGAAGTTAAAAGAGGTAAAGATAAACTCGAATCCGAAATCAGGTTAATTAAGAGCCAACGCGGCCTTCAATAGATCCATTCCGTAAATGAATAATATTTGTATTATATGTATCGTAAAATTCTATTAAAAAGTGTATTCGTAATCTAGACACGACGAGTTTGATCCACCCGTAAATCTATTCTCTAAATTTTTCAATCCTAGTTGCAATGTCTGTAACTGCCAAGATTGTTCATTTGCTGTAGTGTGTTTGAAGATTGGTTCTTGTCCTATATTCAATATGTCCTGTAAATGATAACCGGAGTATAAACATGATATTTGAAATTCGTTCTCTAAGTGTCTACTAGATTCCACAAATGTTAAAATAAATTCAGTTATTTTCTCCATCTCCTTATAACCCTCAAATATCGAATTGCATTCCTGAAAAATATACTCTATACTTATCAAAGATTGTAGCCTATGATATTCACTTTCAGAATCACCATAACCTCTAAGCTTCGGGAAATTGCACAACATAGCTAAGAACCTAAAAAACTTCTGATCATAAACAAATAGTTTGCATTCTGAAAGTCTTTCTCGGATGTATGCTAATAGGAAATGAATGGATTTCCATCTATAGTATTGATATTGTGATACTTCTTTCGCGTATATAGAAATCATATGGTATAGAAGCTCAGCATCTTGAGAAAGAGTGGAATCTAACTTGGAAAACCATTCCTTATCCAAACAAACTACTTCATTGCAGGCGAAATGCAAGGCATTTAATCTTTGATTAATGGGCATCCTCTTCAACTCAATTTGAGAAAGTTCTGCTCTCAGAATACCTAACTTTGAAGCCAACGCAGAAAAGGAGTCCATATCAATCAAATCATAAAAATACTTCTGTATGAGTTTTATCACCTTAAAACAATAATCTTTAAACCATGCTGAAGAGGAATACTTGTCATATTCATTTGATATTTCTTTTACAAGATCAGAGATATATCTTTCCTTTTCAGCACCACTCACAACATGACTCTTGGAAAGATTGAAAATGAAATTGTGAACAACAATGTGTCTCGAATTTTGTAAAAGTATAGTATTGACCTCATCAGGGATTAATCTCTTTTGATATACAAACAATGGCCATTTTTCCTTGTTAAGTTGATTAAGTAATAGACTTAAATAATTTGACGTGTTGAATTTTGTTAATTTCCGTATAATAGACCTGGTAACGATCTCCTTGCATCCTTTTAAGTTGTGATATCTTAAAACGGCCCAGTAAAAATATAACCCAAACTTCTCTCTCAGTTGCTGATTACCTGTATATGGAAAGGTTTGTAGAATCAACTTCTCCCAGTTTGGATTTGGAAGTAGTGACATGCATTTAAGCCATAGTGACATGGATAACTCAATTAATTTTGATATTTCACTTTCCTCTTTTACACTGGGCAAAGGAATTCTTCCCATTTGTTTATGAAGAACTCTAACAACTAAACTTTCCAACGTCTGAAGTATTTTTACATTTGTTGGTGCTTTGATTAGCTGGCTTTGATGGATCTCGATATTTTGACATATCTTTAAAAAAAGTTCAAATAAACCCGTTCCAACCCTTCCAGGCATATCTGAGCCCAAGCCCTTTGCTATACTTAACATCTGGAACTGCGATGTTATATCTACCAGATTAGTATCAAAAAGTTTCGATACCTTATTGAGAAATTGTTTCCATAATTTAAATGCTCCCGGGAGTGTAAAATATTTGTCAATGAAATAATTGATTAATGTCACAATGGTATCTACCGGCAACTTGAGACCCTTTGATATCACAATGTCTGTTATCGTTAAAAGTGCTTCCAGAGCTGATCCTAACAACGAGGCATCATCTACTTTCTTGAGAAACATAAATAGCTCTTGAAACTGATTGTTTAAATCAACAGTCGAGATCAGGGCAAGTAAAATAAGGAAATTTAACCGATTGATAAACATAACATGACTTGCTTGGTTAACTTCAGAAGGAAACCCAGTGGATGTAAACAACTTAATAACTAATCTCTTCACCTTTATAGGTTCAACCAATCCCAGAACATACCAATAAAGCAATTGCATGAATTGTTCAAAGAAAGTTTCATCCGGTATGTCATAACGACTGTTAATTCTTCCCATTAATTCTGGCATCCCAATCTCATCAATAAAGTTCCCAAACTTCCGAGATGTGATTGATGAATAAATCTGGAGAATAGCTTTCTCTTCAATTGGCCAACCACTCCTTTGATTCAATGCATAGATCATTTCGATAAACCTGTAGAAAAATTCTGGTTCGGTAACATGTGTAGACTTCAGAAATACCAAGTAAAGAGGATTCCAAGAATATCCCTTTTTACTAAAGAAACATAGACAGAATACTGCTTCTAAAAAGTTGTGAATGTGAATTGGGTGATATGTTTCCACTGCCGTGGTCATAGTTTTCCACCATTGGCTTTCTTGATCCAATAGGGTGCAGAAAATATAGAACGCTTCTGAATCTTTGCTTGTACATCCTTGCTCAAAATTCGATTTATCAAAGTGTTCAATATCAAAAGAATCAAAGAATACTAACCAATACTGATTAGCATAATTCATAAGCTCACGATCCTTAACTTTGGTATCTTCGGAACTATGAAAGTTAGCACTTCTTGACATACTATAATGCATAAGCATAAAACATGGTATAAATATTTTCTTGAAAATCGGTGACATGTTATGGTTTCGGGTCAAGGAATCCATACATAGCGAAATCAATTTCCAATCCTTCTCAACTGGTGATTCTTGGAGCAATAAGACCCATTGAATCAAGCATCGAACACAGTCATATATGGTGTCTGATATGGAATCGAAATATAAATTCGGGTTCTTGAATGTACGTACAAGCTGGGCCATCAATTTCTGGAAATTATGTTTGGAGTTTCTCACATTTACTAATGAAAATATAAACTCTTGTTGATTAAAGTTTACTGAGATTGTGTCTTTTTGAGATTCAAATGGTTTTCCTTTTTCAAGTCTCTTAATCTGTTGCAAATCTATGATATCTATTATACTTCCTGTTGAAAAATGAGGGTTTCTACCAGATATGTGCGAAATGGACCCAATACCTCCTAAGTGAGTATCCTCGATATATTTGCGATCACTCTCAGCTTCAAATGTTGTGGTGGAGAGAATCGGAGTCCTCAGAAACAAGTACTTACCTCTGGTAGTGTCTTTATTAATCTTTGATACAAGCACGTCTAATGATCCTGTCTTGGTACGATTATTTCCTTTAGGTTTAGTTTTCCTTCTAATGCTTGGCTCTGTAACAGACTTCAATGCCAATTGGGTACGAGATCGACTAGGGCCGTTCATAGCAGGCGTACGCTTTTTTGAAACCTTCGGTTGTCGAGGTTTGACGTGATTTATTAATCGACTACTTGTAAGAGTCAGTTGTTTCAATGATTTGCTGAGTAGACTGGCAGAGCTACTTGGTTTTTGTCTCTTATGTGGTCGATCTCCAGACTTTCGATTCCTTTTTGTTCCAACTGCAAGCATCATATTAATGTGATCCAGTTCTCTTACTTCATCAGTGTCATAGTCAAATGTTATGTCATTTATACTTGTATCTGTAATTGTATGGTCGGTATTGGTTATTTTCTCAAACAAGTCATTATCGCTTTGATCGGATTCTTCGGCTTCGGACCCGGATATATCTGAGTCGACTATGTACGACTCAAACCTTTCTAAATTTGGTAAAGTTACCTCATCAATTATTGGTTGTTGATATAATTCGTGGTATAACTCATTTGAGGTGTCATAAACAACTGACTCATCGACGAAACCGTCAAATTCGGAAATTGGATTTGCCTGATGATGTTTCGGTGCAGTTTTTCGAACAGCCATACCTCTACGATGGTCAACTTCTGTATGTTTCTGTCTCCTGTAGGATATCTTAGATTTAGGTTTATATATTTCCAATCTTTTGGCAGACTCTGGCAATACACCTCTCAAAACACCTCTCTCGTGTCGTATTCTTCCACCGACTTGGACTAATGCATCCAGACTTTCACTATTTGTATCGGATTCTTGACCGGAAGCATTCTCCTCCTCACTATCGACTAATGAGTGATGCTTTGTTGTGGATTGGAGAAAATCATCTTCATCACTAGTATAATTTCCATTCAAATCATCATTGTTGTCTTCATTGATAGGATTCTGGGATGCTTCGAATTCAAAATCGAACAGCTCTTTCATCTGCTCCTCCTTCTCCTTCTGTCTAGCTAGTTGTGATTGTTTGCCTAATATAGTATAGAAACTTTTTGATCTATATTTCTCATCTTTGGGATATTTCTGTTTTAACTTGACATAATTGAAATTTAAATACTTTACCACTTTTTCTAGATCTTGATTATTGTCCTCGTATATTTCATTAAGATAATTCACGTCGGATAATCCCAAGTAATGGGCTTGGTCTGCCAAATATGGATGAGTACTGGCAAAGTTTCTTTTCCTTAGTCCTCGTCTCGATGAATAATTATTAGATGTAGAATCCAAATATCTCTGTAAATGATTATTATTCTCATTTTCTTGATCATTAGAAGGTTGATTCGAAGATGGAGGTATCTCGGATTGAGTTGTCTCTGATTCATGGGAATTATCAATCGCATTTTCCTGATCTAAAGTATCTGTGTCCAATTTCAGATTAACTTCACCCGGAGCAACTGTGTCCTCCTTAAATGGGTCCTTGACCTGGGAATAGGTTTGTTTACGATGTAATGAACTATCCTGTAATGGGATTTCTTCAACAACAATATTATTACGCTCTTGAGATATGGTTAGTGCTTGATTCAATTCTGTTAAGAGGTGGACATAATTCGTACATTCCGTAAGTTTTCTCGTTGTTTCTTCTCTCTTTCTGGGAGATAATTTATTCAAATTTGTACTTAGTAATGATGTAGATATCATATGAAAGGGTATTTCATTTTCTACCTCATGATCTGAATCTGAAACATAATCCAAATTCAGCATAGTGTCATATATATATAGTTAATTTACTTGTTGATGTAATCATATGTGGTGTAAATATCGCTAATAGGTCTAAACGGGGTGTTTAACTTGACTTTGTTTCTTCCCATAAGAGTGATGGTCTGTTTGTTTTTGTATGCCAAATTTTTCTTTTCTTTCCTTGAACCGGCGAAACAAAAACACGTCTAAAGTGAAAAATCAACACGCGCTAGTTTTAGAGCGGAGAGAATATTTGTATCATTTGCAGCAAAACTACTATAGTATATCTCTGGGTTGTTCAAGATTGAACAGAGATGAAAGGCATAAGAATGAATGAATAAATTAATATAATTAAACTAATGGGATACCTTCTCTATTTAATTCGGATTCAGGTAATTCACGAATTTCTATCTCTTCATCATTGTTGTAATCTCCATACTCTAAATAGCCTTTAGTTGTTTGAGCGTAAAAATAAGTTCTATCATACGCATTCAATTTATGACCATTTTCCAATCTATTCACTAAATCAGGGTTTGAGATAAATGATCTTGAAAACCCGATCATTGTTCTATCATCATTATCAACATCATTTAATAATGCTTCATAATGTGTCACTACTCCATCTTTGACTTTCAAATTTAATGCATTTGATTTAATACTAAACGGATCTCCTTTGTAATTAGTTGCATATCCACCTGCACGAACAATTATACCTGTCCAATGAAGTAGTAATGATGCATTGGATTTATCGTTTGCTTCGACATCTTGATTTCCAGAAACTCTTGGTTCAGTGATTGAAAGATATGCAATTTCATTACCATTCAATTTTCTTTTTTCTAATTCTTCCATGATATATTCACAGAATTTCAAAGGAGGAAAGTCTTCTTCATTGTCTGGGTATACCATTCCATTATGGGTTGACCAAGGTGAAATTCGAACTGCAGTCCTTTGCGGACCAATCAAAGGATGATTAATGCACATATCGATCATTTCCAAAAGAAATCTACATCTATTTTCAACTGATCCACCGTATTGGTCAGTTCTTTTATTGGAAAGCGGAGATAAAAATTGTTCAATAAGAAATCCTGATGATCCATGAAATTCAATAAAGTCAAATCCACATTTAGTAATACAATTTACAGCAGCATTTACAAAATCCTTTTGAATTAGGTGAATTTCATCAATTGTAAGTTCTCTTAATGGATAATCAAGTCTTTGTGCAGTTTCTCGATGGATTTCACTATGATATTCTACAGATGGTGCAATATATGGGATATTTCTATCTTTCAAGCATTGAATATTGGCAACTCTACCTGGTCCAAATATTTGAGCGGCAACAAAACTTCCATTTTTATGAATCTGATCAGTAATCTTTTTCAATCCAGAAAATTGTTGGTCGGACCATAATCCCGATTTAAATGGTACCAATCCAGATCTTGGTGAAACCATCAACGATTCATATATCACAAGTGTACCGGGGTATCTTGACCGTTGATTGTAATATTCCACCATGATATCAGTTGGTTGGAAACTTTTTGTGTTCCTTGATCTCGAGGTTGGTGCATGAACTACTCTATGTGCTAATTCAACATTCCCAACTTTTATTGGTTTAAAAAGATTTGATTCCACAAGTTGGTTGGTGACAGTCATACTTCGTTTTGTTATAAATCGATAATACTTCAAGGGGTGTTGAGTGGTTTTGTGGTTCAGAATAAACTAGTAGAAGAAGTAAGAAGAAGTAAGTTTACAACCGTTGTTGAAATCATCAATTTGATGAAAGCTTATGCAACGTGGCTTAGATAATAATTAATATTCGGAGTCGTGTAAGGGAGAAAATTATATGACTAATTTTCACCTTAGTTGTCGACTATTTTATTAAAGAGAACTAACTATATACTATTAATAGTTTTATGTAAGAAATTGAAGATTTATTGAATAAACACACGTCGTGTAGTAGATATTTCTATCCACCATTGATATGAAGGTACTGAACTAGCACCTAGATTTGAATAGAAAAACAATGTTCCGCAAACATAAGCCACGTTCGATCGTACATTCACGAATATGCAACTACCGGGTGATTTTCTAGCCGGAGTCGGATCGTCAAAAGAAGAAAACGGAAAAAGAAAAAAGAGAAACAAGAAAATATCGGATGTCACAATAGACAGATCTTTACCGGCTTCTTTCTCCGGATTCATCAGTAGGGTGTTCTCGGAACAAGTTCTATAACATACAAGGTGGCCCGTTACTAATTTTATCTAGTACTCTTTTTAAGATATGAACTTTTTATAAATGCTTACACAGCTAATTGAATCTAGCTTACTAATCAATACAGATTATATTTATGTACATGATCTTACCTAGTTATACGTGAACTCTGGTTTCTACTACCGATCTGGGCGCAGAACACTCCCACCAGACAAAGTGTAAATCCCATAGTACATTTGAATGCTCCTTCTGTCACCTACACGACAGCTCGCACATAGCTTCCAATCAAATACCGAATAAAAGTGTTTTTTTGACGGGGGGAGGCTTATGACCGTTTCAGCATCTCACGCATGGGATAGACGGTTACCAACCCTCATTTCGATAATTTCAAATGGTCGTTATAGGGCTGAAATCTAAAGTTTCGTAATGAGCTAAAACCTTTTCGCGGGGATTTTGTTTTAACTACCGGAATGATTTCTTAATCGGGCAAGATATTCGTATTTTTTCTCGCTACAATTTCCAACCCTTCCTCCCTCCCTTCCCCTTGCGTTTGATCATTAATGAATACCTACTCCAGGACTTTTGTTTCATAGTTACTTTACTAGTTTAATATAAAACCTGGTAAAAGATTGGCAATTCAAATTGCAATCAAAATTGAACCCCAAAAAAACCCAGCAAGAACCAGTAATGGAAGAATCTAGTTCCGTTTCCGATAGTATGTTATCCAATGAGTCTGGATCGTCTTCTGCTTCAACTTCTTCCCCTGGAACGAAGGATCAGTATGTTGATTATCACCAGACAAATAACATACGGCATAATGTCGAATATCTTGGTGAGATCCTTGTAATAGATTCTACTGACTGGAGAAAATCACATTTATTAAAGGGACAAATTATAGCGGCCTATTTTGTGTTTACCCTTTTTGGTCTTGCTGAACAAACGGTTGGTACTTTGATTCCAATATTGCAAACCCATTATCAAATCAATGACTTGGAAACTAGTCTTATATTTCTATTTGGAGTTTCGGGATATCTTACTATGGCATTAATTAATAACACTACCCATGAATTGGTAGGTATTAAAGGTGTTGGAGTGTTAGGATCAATATGCATGACGACTGCATATTTGATAATATCTACCAAACCACGATTTATTATATTCTTGTTGTGTTCATTGTCCAATGGTATTGGATTTGGTGCAATCGACGCTGCTTTTAATACATGGATGGGTAATTTGATTGATTCTAATCAATTATTGGGAATCTTACATGGATGTTATGGTTTAGGAAGTATGATTTCCCCAGCATTAATTACTCATCTTTTAGAAAAGAAAGTGGATCCTTGGGTGTGGAATCAATATTATGTTGTTTTATCTATACTTGGCGGGTTTACAATATTTATAATCATAGTTACATTCAAATATGAGACACCTAAGAAACACAAGTATATGATTCAATTACGAAACAAAAAATCAAGAAATGACATTGAATTGGATAATTTCAAACAATCAGAGACTATACAAGTTGAAGAATTGGAATCTCAGGTTAGTGGTGAACCTGATTCTGCCACTTTAGGTATGGCATTGAAATCCAAACTTGTTTGGCTACTTTCAACAATTCTATTTGTTTATGTTGGTGCCGAAGTAGCATTTGGTGCATGGCTAGTAACATTCTTATTAAGAATTAAACAATGGTCCTATAAACGTTCCTCATACATGGCGACTACATTTTGGTCCGGGTTGACAGTAGGTAGAATGGCATTAGGGTTTGTTACTGCCCATTATTTCACCAATGAATTATCAGCAAATTTCACCTATATAATCAGTTCTTGGTTTGGTTATATTGCATTTTGGTTTTTTTCAATGACAAAGTTGAATTTCTTATTATTTATTACTGTTTTCTTTACTGGTGTAATGGTTGGTCCAATTTTCCCCACAACTATTGTATCACTGGTAAATATCTTACCACCCAAATATCAAACTGCTGGTATTGGGTTCATTTGTGCATTTGGAGGCGGTGGCGCTGCAGGAGTGCCATTCCTAATTGGGTTGGTTGCAGAATCAAGTAATTTTGGTTTACGTATCATGCCATTAATCATCATTATATTATTTTTCATTCTTTTCTTAATGTGGTTTGGTATCATGAAACAATTTTCAAAAACTTACAAACGGAATTCTATATAGGAAAACATTTCCATTTTGAGTGAAAAATGTTAAATTAAAAAAGAATGAATGAATCTCATCTTTGGTATATATTATTTAATAGAAAATCTCTACTAATTTGGATGATGTAAACTGTTCTTATATTATATTGGTCTATAATTTCCCACCTTGAGCTATCCATTCATCTGGAGTGAATCCCTTTTGAGTGAAAGCATGTATCGACGCTATTTCAGCCTTTAATGCATTATTCACTAATCTATGTCTCATAAGTTTATTCTTCCCTTGGAATAACGGTGATACTATTATAACTGCAAATGCTTGCCCACATCCTCCCGACATGTCTTCAACTTGTACCAAATTTGCTTGTACTCTTTCTTGAATGATTTGTCGGAAACTCTCTGTAGTTAATGCTGACATGATGTGGATAATGCTAGTTGGGGAGGAGCGAGTGGGGGAATACAATGATGTGAAGCGTTGTCTTTCGATTGAAATGATGAACACAATAGTTAAAAGAAATTCATTCACAGTGAAAAAAAATTCATGCGGCTCAAATTCTTGTCACCGTTCGCCGGATCGGAGTTGACACCTTCTATTTTAAAGAGGTAACAATTTAAGATTCGATACTTTTGGCAGCATCCTTGGCTTTCATGTCGACCGATATTTACATCATTCTACAGTATGTGAAGAGCAGGGACTTAATTTGGGAAATGTTGTAAATACAAACGTTAAAAGAAGAAAAAAATTACTAATACATAAGATTAACAACATATAAATATATAGAAAAAAAACATTAAATAATAATATGGGTGATGGGTACGTTCAATTGTTTATAGTTGTAACAAAGCAGGTTAACTGTGGCAGGGGTGGGTTGTGGTACCGCTTTCAAAACATGTGAGTTTCTCCATTTAATTCATTTTGAATCTTTGCCTCGGTTTTTATAATGGTATTACTATAAACTTTATGATTAGCAATAATTCCACTTGCCCCACCACCATCAGGAGGAATTTTATTAAAATCATTAAAATAGTTCGGATCATCTTTAAGTGATTTATCAATCATATTTAAAATTTCTTTGGAAGTCAATTCCTTTTCTAATTTATCAAATCCACAAGATTGGAAAAAATCCCATATATCTGGCGGGATTATACTTAATTCTTCATGTTGTTCAATTAATTGATTCACCACTTCAATAGCTAAGAAATAATTGTCCCCCGGTTGGGTTTGAATATCATTAGATTGAGAAGATGTCGATTGCTTTGAAATTAAAATATTAGGAGCAATAACGGTTGCCAAGTTATGAATATCCATTTTTGAACCGGTTTCTTCATCAATTTCTGAAAATGATGCCACCCAACTGAAAAAATAAAGTAATACTTCAACTAAGTTACGATGAGATCTAGGTAACATACAATATGTCAATTGTAGAATTCTTTTCCTTAATAAAGGATTCTTTTCTCTTTGTGATGAAATCCAAATTTCATAAAGATTATAAGTTAATAAAGGATTTGGTAATTCTCTTAGCCATTTTTTCATTAATGCTGCTAATTGTACTGCACTTTGAATACTAAAATCAGGAGATTTTAATGGATTCTTATTAATTTCATCAGTTAATTGTCGTAATTTCTTAATATTCCCATTCAATCTGAATATACCTTCAACTGACATATCCTTTTGTCTCAACGCATTAATTACATCATCAATTACAATGGGGATTCGTAATTTAGATGGCCCAACACCTAAATCAGAATCAATACCATATTTCCTCGTTAAATCAACCAAATCAACTCCAAATACCGCCATTGATTTTTTACTATCCCCGCTTCCACTTCCAGTACTTCCACTATTTCCACTTCCGCTTCCGCTACTACTTCCACTAATACCTGCACTAACAAATTTGAATTTGTCCCAAAATGTCAGTTTAGTCTTCTTTTGAATAAATCCTAATAATTCATCACGATTGAAATTTTCATTGATATGATTTAATCCTTCAATCACAATATGTCGTAATATAAAATGTTCTTCCTTACTTAATTCAGAATAATATTTGATTTTCCTCTTATTCAAATTACCAACACTGGCAGAATCATCAATTGATCGTCCACCACCACCAATACTGACACCAACACCACCACTTGTGCTACCACTACTACTTAAAATACTATCAAGCACACTAGACGGGGTCAACGTTGATGGAGACCGAGTACTTGATTTCATTCGTATATGACTAGGTTGTCGTTGATATAAACTATTATGATGCTTGAATGCATTCGGACGTTGGTCTCTTGCCTGTTCAGCGGCGACTATTCGAGGAATATCATCTAAAGTTAATGATTTTTCATTCTTTAACATATCTGATGTCCGATCAAGATGGGTGTTTTTGGATGATGGTTCATCTCTAATCTTAACTGATAATTTCTTCTTCACGGTGAAATTCTCTTCAGCTCCCAAGTATGATAATTGTGATGTAGAAGTAGGTACTCGACTTGGTGTACCAGCAATTGTTGGATCAAAATTATGATCGACAATTGAATCACCTCGGACATTATCATCGGAAACACTTGCCCGGTGAATTTCATCTTGACTTGCCTTGTCACCTTCAGGTATATCCAATATAACTGATTTCCTGGCATTTCGTTTAACTGATGTAAATAATTTTTGACTTTGACGTCTTGTTCTTAATCTAGTTACATCATTAAGGGTTTGAGAATAACTTTCAGCAGTGGATGTTCGTGATTGATCATAGTCAGTCTGGCCGGTGGCCATTGTTGTGCCAGTTGGGCCAGTTGTTGTTGCAGTTGTGGCTGTTATGGTTGATGTTGGTATTGTATTTGGTGAATAAGTAATCTTGGAGCCCATCCCCTTGTTTGGGTCACGGTCACCACTTATAAAATCACTTGGACGTCGAGAAAAATCAACCTTCATTACTGATCTAGATCTAGTATGGGCAATCTTTAATAAATAAACCAATTGAGCTAAATCACTAATGACTTCAAAAGTTTGTTGTGGTTGCTGTGCTTGCTCTTGTTGTTGTGATGTGGATGCCCCCGAATAATAACATTTCTTACATGTAATCTTCATATTAATCTCGTCAAATTTAATCTCATTAACTTCATGTACTGAAATTGATTTTTGACATGAAAAACAATTGATACATTTAAGATGCCAACGATAATTTCCAAATCGAATACATGATTTTTCAATACTTTTAAAACATAAAGTACATGCATCAGTTGAATTCAGGGGGATTTTCAATTTTGAATTCAACCATTCAAGTTGTTTTGATTCGTCATCATCCTCAACTAACTTCTTATCAGCTTCAGCTGTTATTAGATTTAAAAATTCATCAATGGCAATCGTCGTGCCATGTAATTTATTCAATTTTAATGCATTATGTAATCCAATTCGAATTAATAATTTCAAATAATGGGCACATCCAGTAATCACCGATAATAATTCCGCCGAAAGACTGCCTGATCGGGAAATATGATCGGATTTTCTCAACACGGCTAAATAACTCATGATTTTCCCCGTGATGTTTCTCGGTTCCTTTTTCAATGGTTGAAAATATTGATCTTCAGGACTGGTTAATGATGATTCCAGATCATCATTATCATGCATCAGTGGTTGTGGTGCAGCATCTTGTAGTAATAACCCTTTGGAATTATTACATAACAATAATACATAATCTAATGCTTTAAATAATATTTCAACATTTAAAATTAATTTACCAGTAACAATCAATCCATTAAATTTGTTCCCGGTACATGCATTCAATAACATATCAGATATACAACTGGCAGTGGTTTCTTCATATCCAGATAAAGTTAACCAACACTTCATAACAACTTGTTCTATCTGATGTTCAATTGATAATAATAACGATGGATCGATTCCATTCTCGTCTTGAATTTTAAGTAATTGTAAATTGATTAATTCTTCATCGGATATATCATGTAATTTTTGTAATCCAACTGAATCGGCAGTTATACAAACATTCCAAAATTTATGTACCATATAACATTCAGGATGCCAATGTTGATTTCTCCCGCCTCTAAATAATTCAACAAATTGTTTAACGATTGATGAATGACAACCTTCACAATGTGAAGCATATAATTTTGAATAATGATAATGACAATATATTTCTCCATCATGTTCATAATAACTTTCATCAGATTCAAATACTCGTTGACAAACAGTACATTTGAAATGTTCTAGGTGATATTTGTTTCCCAATGCAGTAATATATGGACCTCTTAATGCAGAATTACAATTAAAACAAATTAAATCTAACTTTTTAAAATAATCATATTCACATAATGCAACTTGTCTAGTTGTTTCCCCGGTGTTGTTATTGTTATTCCCACAAGGAATTTCAAATGGAAAAAATTTTGATGAACATTGTTTACCACATTCATGACATGTAAAACAATCTACATGATATGCCGTCAGTAAAGCTCTTACAAATTGACCAGTTATTTCTAAACCACATTTACTACATGATTTTCTATTTTTTCTTCTTGAAATCATCTTTCTATCGTTGGTTAAATTGTTAGAAGAATTATTGTGTGATGGTGGGTGTGCCTGTGGTGGTGGTGGAGGAGGCTGTGCCACCATGTATCCAGAACTTTCAATTTCAATTTCTGAGTGGATACTTGGTGGGGGGAGTTGATCATCACTGAGGGTACGTTCTGGTCGTGGTGGTGGAGTTGGTGAAACAGCAATTGAATGTCGTTGTGATGGACTTAATGTCAAATTTGGATCTGATTTTGACTCCTTGTCAGCAAATACTCCCGGTCTTTGAGGAATCATTTCTGGAGATGTTGCAGGTCTACTTACAAAATTGAACTCATCTCTATCGTGGCTTTGTCGTGCTGGTGCCGGTTCTGGTGCTGGTGGTGGTGGTGCCTGCTGTAAAGTATCATATGTTGAGGAACCACTTGATGTATGTTGTCCCTTTGGTAATGGAGGTATTAAAGTTGTCCAATTTGGTTGTGGAGGCAGTCTATTTGAAGATCTAGATACTTGTGATATCGGCAGGTGTGGTTTTCCTGTATTATATTGATAAGATTGTTGATGGATTGGTTGTAGTGGTAATTTAGGAGAATCGTTTAGGTACTGTTGGTGCTGCTGCTGTTGGTACTGTTGGTACTGCTGCTGCTGGGGATGCTGCTGCTGCTGCTGCTGGTGGTGTAACTCACGTTGGTGATTAAATGATTCAGCATGACGAATAGGTTGGAATAATCTTTTTGTGGGTTGATTTGACAGTGTACTATGAGATCGAGATCTGGCATGACCAAACCTACTTACATGTTTATGTTTTGGGATAGGTACGATTGTATCTTGTTGGTCACCTGGAATAGCAATTACTGAACCACGAGGATCATTTTGATTGATGATGGATTGTTGTTGTTGATTTGTTGTTGTTGGTAGTGGTGATGATGCATCAGTTGTTGCTGATGCTAGTGTTGTATTTCTCAGACTTTCTGAGTTGATGATTATATTTCGACTTCTTTGATGATATGATGGATTCATGGCATTCGGGGATTTAGATTATAGGTGGATATATCGTGGAAAGAAGACAAGATTGATTAAAGTAAATGAATGACTAAATAGTTGGATTTTATGATGATGGTAGTTGATTGGAATGTAGGAGATAAAACAACCAAAAAAAACACACTGGATAAACGAATAGGGGTGTTCACAAATGGTGTAAAATAGTTACTTGTGTGTGTCTCTATCTACTGATCTTATTCTGATAACTTATCAGTAGGTGTGCCGAGTGATTTGTACTGGTGATATGGTAGTAGGAGTAAGACAGTGGTAAAAGGACTAAACAAAAACTAAAAGTAGGGCTATTTTTAGTGAGAGACTTTTGTTGTTGTTGTTTTTTTGGTTGTTGTTTTTTTTTCTTTTGGGTTTGTCGATTTAAACAAAAAAAAAATTTGGTTTTCTCTCTCTCTTTGTCACTTTGTGACTTTGTTCTCTTTGTTCTGTTTGTCTCTTTGTTCTCTCACTGTAACTCTATCTCTAACTCTCTCTCAGTGACTTCGTTTAGTTTTTAGTTTTTTCCCTTTTAAGATTTTTCTTGTCCTAATTGAAAAATTTACTCGATTACAGATACAAACTTAAGATCTATATTGATCTGAATGGAAATGGGTGCTATTAAAACTTGAAGAGTAAAGATGAGTGGAAAAAGGAAGAGCTGAAGTCTTTCTTAGAAAGTTAAGAGTTACAATCTCTCAAACAGACACAGAGGCAGACAGAGTGACAGAAGTGAACAGAGAGAGAAAACCAAAACCAA
>LQHL01001812.1:0-16911 GCA_001655755.1 Hemisphaericaspora haegerdaliae
TCTTTCAACATCTTAATCATATTAATGAATAACCAGTATTCCTTCTCTTGTTTCCCACTTCACTGTCCCTCATCTAATCATTCAATTGTTCATTTTTAGACTTGTGAAGTCGTTCATTTCCAGTTCTTGATTTAATCATTCCTGTTTAGTATCTTTCTATAGAAGTTTAATTCCACCGTAAAACCGTGCCATCATTGAGCTATATTGTTATCAGAGAGATCCCCAGTGGTACCTGCTGTCGGTGGGCTTCCAGTGGTGATCTGCTGTTCGTAGATGACCGGCGGTCGCTGCAATTGGTAGCGCCGTCTTTTTTGGTAGCGCTGTAGGGTGGTTTCCTGCCGATAATGTGTCCAGTACTGCTTGATATGGGCGGCGTAGAGTGTAGGCATTGTTGTTGTGGTTGTGTATCCCTTGAATTAATCTCTTCATCCACAAAATCCGTTAAGGGTATTTTGTGTTAAAGATATTCTTTGGAAAACTTCCTATTTATGGACATCTATTCTACCTTGACGATCACTTAGAGAACAGTAAATGCAATTTTGCTGACCGAGTTTCACATGGCCTATTGGCCAAAAAGAACCAGGAGAATTCTGAGAATTCTTCCCAAATAGAAATTGATGTGAGAATTCTAACATGAACGATAGAAGCTATCTAACAAAAATGGAATGTGCATAGAATGTTTCATGTAGGCTACTCAAACAGAGAGGTTAAGGGAATTGATACGACCGAAGAAGGAACAACTGGTGGTGGACACAAGTTATTCAATATATAAAAATGTCAAAACAAACCAACCATAAATCAGCAAGGAAGAAATGTGTGTTGAAGTACTGAGAGAAAAGTCGAGGCTATTGCATTCAAGTGTGCAATCAAACTCGATATATATGATTCTAACTTAATATAAAGATGTACGACATCGACTGAAAATGCCAAGTGCGTTGGTGTGCCAACCGTAATAACCAATACTGACGTCATGCCGCTTCGGCAAGAAAAAAGATCCACACCGACAACAATCATAGCCTGGATGGGCATACCAGCAAGAACTAATCCATGTTTCATAAATTGCTTAATGCCTTCGCTTTATCAATTCTATATAATTTGTTGGGAGAACTATAAAACACATATGTGGGAAGATGAGTGTTGTATGGTCAGCAATGAAGATCTTAAGAATTTTTCTATCATATTGAATTATTAACGAATGCGATTTATACCAAGAAAAAAATGGAAAACCGCCCAATTTCATTTTCACCAGACTTTGAGAAGCAAGTTTCCTGAAACCAAAAATTCCTAGGAAGCAAAGAAAAATAGCACCATAGATTCTTGACCGGAAGATATACCAGACTGGTATCGATGAAATCTCAAGATAGTGTAGTTTACGTTCAGAGAGTGATGTCTGTTCAATTAAACTTGCATCTCAATATCTTACCAGGTTTCTCAGCTTGCTCAGCCTTCCCATTGTTTTGTAGAATTTCTCAAAACGCAATTATTTTCCTAATTTGGAAAATTTAATTTCCCTCAAAAATTTTTTGTTCGTAACTAAAGCTAACAACAGTTATTTCAATAAAGAATATGTAGTTGGAACTTTCTTTAGAGATTGCTTAGAAATTCCACACCACAAATAAACCTTTGAATATATCCAGAGACAACAGAGCTACTTTTAGTTTTTTGTATTTAAAAACCACAACAAACAGTCAAAAGGAAAGCTATCACAGTTTTTTTTTGCCTGTACAACCACTTTTTTTTCTTACAAAGCAGAAAAAAATTTCATCATAACCTATATCTCAGACAATAGGTATCAACTAATCTGTTGTTTATTCCCTTAGGAAATATAACTATTATCACCGCTGAACATAGTTTCAAATATAGACTATGGTTGAATCAAAACCTAAAAAGTTTAAATTTGGTAAATTATTTGGTCGACTGAGCAATAACTTAGATCACATCTATGAGGAACAGTTGTCTCCTATCAAATCGAACCCCGAAACAGTAACATCAACAGCACCACTATCGGTACCATCTGCAACTGTGATAAGCACGTCTGCTTCAGTAACGGAAGTACCATCGTCTTTTAGTGCAGGAGTTCCAGTTCCAGGTCGTCATGTTTCTCAAAGTAGACAGGCGGGGTTGCAGCATCATTTTATTTTATCAGATAACGAATACATATCCTCTCCGGCATCAGCATCATTGTCATCATCCAGTGGTTCATTACAGGACCTAGTTAAACAGCCGCAACCGCATTCGTCCCCTGCTATGGTTTTGAATTCAAACAATTTATCTTCTAAATTAATGTCTATTCGATCTAGCACTCCTCCCAATGGGGTATCTTCTACCACAACTTCACCCATACTGCTATCATCTATAGATCAAAAACCACAAAACCACCAATCAACCAACCAAATAGGAGTGACCAATACTTCACAGTCATTAAACCTACCACAGGCTCACGTACTGCACCAACCTTCGCATATAGTCGCCTCTTCGTCAACCGCTGTAAATATACACAGTGGTCAACAATCGGAAAAGCGAACCAGACCCTCTCCTTCGGTTTCAAGATCTGCATCTCAAAAGCGTCCAGTAACAAGCTCAAATACACCAATAACGAGCCCCTCACCAGCTCCCCAAAAGCCTAGATTTTACATGTTAGAGAATGGAAACCACGAACATAATTTGCGATCCGCTAAAAGACAAGAAAAGCTTTCGAATATGTTGAAAGACTTACTTGGTGCTAAGAAGTTGAGGAGTGAAGCGAAATCTGCAGTTCCTGATATTCTTCAGAACGCGACTCCAACATCAACAAGCACTCAACAACTGAAACCTCCAACGTTATTTGCAGGATTGGTTCATCATGTCAAAAACAATCCAAATTTTTCGGATGAATTAATCGCAGGGAATCCTAAGGGTCCCGATTGTCGTTCATTTGTTGAGAAATACGGGAGATGCCAGGAAGTTATCGGACGAGGAGCATTTGGAGTGGTCCGTATATCGCACAAGAAACCAGACATCTCTACAGAAGAAGAAATTCTATTTGCAGTGAAGGAGTTCAAAAGGAAACCAAATGAAAATGAAAAGAAGTACAATAGACGATTGACATCCGAGTTCTGCATTTCGTCATCATTGAAGCACATTAATATCATAAATACTTTAGATTTACTAAAGGATGCAAAAGGTGATTATTGTGAAGTTATGGAGTTTTGTTCAGGTGGAGATTTGTATACCTTGATTATAGCTCTGGGTAAGCTAGAATACGCAGAGGCAGATTGTTTCTTCAAACAATTAATACGGGGAGTTAATTATATGCATGACATGGGCGTAGCTCATCGGGACTTGAAACCAGAAAATTTATTATTGACTCAAAATGGTGTGTTGAAGATCACCGATTTTGGCAATGGAGAATGTTTTAAGATGGCATGGGAAACAGACATTCAATATTCTGAAGGAGTTTGTGGTTCTTCGCCGTATATTGCACCTGAAGAATTCACCGAAGAGTTATTTGATCCAAGGTGTGTTGATGTATGGTCGTGTGGTGTAATTTATATGGCCATGAGAACTGGCAGACAATTGTGGAAATTGGCTGATCCTAAAAAAGACGAATTCTTTGATGAATATTTGGCAAAGAGAAAAGAAGCAACTGGGTACGAACCTATCGAAAGTTTAAAAAGGGCCAGATGTCGAAACGTCATTTATTCCATATTGGACCCAAAGCCAGAAAGAAGAATTACTTGTAAACAGATTTTGAACAGTGAATGGGGTAGAGAAATCAAGGTATGCCAGGCTGGCGAGGGTAAATCAGCTTCTGGTGGGGGGACAAATACCGTAGTAGAGTGAAAGCTGATAACATAGGACGGCAAAGCACACGTTATAAATGGTTAAACAGGTATTTAGGGAATATATTTAGTATTTAGAGGGTTTTGATAGTCATTTGTATTGTTTTAGTATATTTATTTCTGGAAATTTATCATGAGTGGAAAATGAAGACGCGTTCTGCTGTCTCAAATTTCATCACCTTTATTTTTTTCTTTCTGGGCTGGTGTGCCGTCATCATTCTCAATTTTGATCTCTAAACTGTATTTTTGGATCAAAGTCTTTTCCTTATTACCACATACCCTTTAATCATATTCGATACTGATTACAAAGGGACTTTTTGACTTTATGGTCCAAGATTGTATGTTAGATTCACCTGTCAACCTGTACCGAAGTTGTTGAGGTACTAACCTATTAATAGCACCATAGTTATTTTACATCTATCGCATTAAAAACATCAGAATGGTTGAATTGTCAGATTATCAACGTCAAGAAAAGGTCGGAGAGGGTACATACGGAGTCGTATACAAAGCGCTTGATATAAAGCATAACAATAGGATCGTGGCACTTAAGAAGATTCGATTAGAGTCCGAGGATGAAGGAGTTCCATCCACGGCCATCAGAGAAATTTCATTACTAAAGGAAATGAAAGACGATAATATTGTTAGATTATATGATATAATTCATTCTGACTCCCACAAATTGTATTTAGTTTTTGAATTTTTGGATTTGGATTTCAAGAAATATATGGAGTCTATTCCACAAGGAATGGGATTAGGATCGAAAATGATCAAGAAATTTATGTGCCAGTTGGTTAAAGGTATTAAATACTGTCACTCACATCGTGTATTACACCGTGATTTAAAACCTCAAAACCTATTGATTGATAAGGAAGGAAATTTGAAATTGGCCGATTTTGGACTAGCACGAGCATTCGGTGTTCCCTTGAGAGCATATACACACGAGGTTGTTACATTGTGGTACAGGGCTCCCGAGATTTTGTTGGGAGGGAAACAATACTCTACTGGTGTAGACATGTGGTCGGTGGGTTGCATATTTGCTGAAATGTGCAACAGAAAGCCTTTATTTCCAGGAGATT
Organism: Hemisphaericaspora haegerdaliae; assembly: GCA_001655755.1. NCBI lineage: Eukaryota > Fungi > Ascomycota > Pichiomycetes > Serinales > Debaryomycetaceae > Hemisphaericaspora > Hemisphaericaspora haegerdaliae. The sequence continues at coordinate 4,898 of LQHL01001812.1, forward strand.
CCGAAATTGACGAAATATTTAGAATCTTTAGAGTATTAGGTACACCAAATGACCAGATTTGGCCTGATGTCAATTATTTACCGGACTTCAAACCATCCTTCCCTCAGTGGAAAAAGAAACCTTTGCATGAATCAGTGCCAAGTTTGGATAGAGATGGTATTCACCTTTTGGAGCAGATGTTAGTATATGATCCAAGTAGAAGAATTAGTGCCAAGCGAGCTCTAGTGCATGCTTATTTTCAAGAGGATAATGATGAAGATGACCAGAACAATGAACTATTATCTGGTCATAATAATAACTTTGAAAATGTGTCGATGATGGGATAGTATAGCGTATGATTATTCAACGAGTTCTATCAATAAATAAATAGATAATATATGTATTCTATTGTATCCTATTTATTCTATATAAGGTTCATCGGGATATTACATAAGCAATTATTAATACAAGCACAGCAACGAACGCTACTCCCAGCGTAGTCCTATCATCCCGAAAAGTTTGCTCCATATCATGTGAAGAAAACTTCTCCGATTTGGTTAGGTTAGAATCCTCGCTGCCTTCATTGGTTTCATTTCTTTGAGAAGTATCAATATCGGTTTCGTCTATGCTTTCCATTTCGTGGACCATGCCAAAATCATTTGCACACATAGACTGATTCAGGAAACCAACTAATCTTTCTTCCAATTTCTCATGATCCTGGTCAGCGTCCCGAGGTATGCTTTTATCCCTTTCTTCAAAACTAGCAGAGTCAACCATATCTCCACTCGCTCCAACCAAGGACATCTCTGATTTATCTGCTTGAAGATAAAGGATTGCAGGTGGATCTAGATTTGAATCCAGGGTATTGTCAACAATCCCCTCTCCTTCTGCGTGAATTTTTTCCTCAACAATACTCGAAGAGCTTCTTGCAGCAAAATTGACATCTTTGTGTGATGACTCCAAGGAGTCTTTATAGAAGACAGGTAGTCGAGCATCCGTTAATACATTCTCCACCTCGTTACCCGAGTTGCTGTTTTCAATGTCGTCGTAACAGTCTATGGGGTCTTCTTGTTTTGATAGATGATTATCTGGATTTGTATCGAGAGTAGAGCTTTCCTCCCAAATAGGAATCTTACGTTGATTGATATCATTATCGCTCATCGTAGACTTTCTACTTTGAATACAGTTGGTTTCTTGATTACATGTAGTCTTATTCTTGTGTCTCAGTCTTAGCTCTATATAGTGGCTGTCCATTCTTCCTCGCAAATAACCCACATCTTCACTTTCTGACAATGAAACACAGTTAAGTTCATCCTTTAAACGTTCGAAATACAAATCTCCGTAACCTCGCATGTTCTTGTATTCAGTGAATTCTCCTGTTAACCCAACTATATCCTCTCGTATACTATCAACTCTTCCAATCATATTATTATTGCTTTGAATTAACGTTCTTAGTTCATGTAAATCATGATCATTCCTTATCTTTAGTTGGGAGATCTCTGATTCTAATAGAGAATAACGGGTATCCAACCTTGAATGAAACTCTTCCAACTCTTGAAGTGATTGTCGTACCGGAAGTATCGACAGTGACAGGGATGAAACCAGCGCAATTCGTTTATGTTCCTTTAACCTTTTATCGTCTACATCAACAATGGCATTATCACTGCATCCTGGACTTAAAGCTTTTATGTGGTGATCTTCCATCAAAGTCGCTGTTTCGTCAGAGTCATGCAAGCTCTCCTCGTCAAATCCATATTCTAATTGCTCCATATTGAAAATATTGCGATAATTATCTTGATATAAACGGGGACCCTCTTTTGGAAAATTTCCTACCAATCTTTTGTTGTCGATATCCATTATTGAAATATCATGCAAACTTTGAATGATTATTTCAAATGCCTGAGATTTAGAAATCAGCAGAAAACCCTGAATGGAATTTAGCATTCGATTCTTAATGACAGCGTCGTTTGTTAAAAAGAATTGATCTTGTAAATGATCCTTTGGAGTGCAGAGTAATTCAATTTCCAAATTTCGCATTAGTTTGAAAATGTCTCTAGCCTTCAAAAAGGGGTCTTTGGTAGTTTTAGACCAAGCATGGTCAAATATAGAAGTACGGGTAATGGGTTTGGATAAGTTTTCTAGTACAGGTATTTTGGTAGGTGTTCTTGGGGGAGTTCTCAAAATGCTGTACTTGTTTGATGATGAATGTGGGGCAGCTGGTAGAGGTGATGTAGGAGGTCTGTTTGACCTCGGCGAGGAGTCTGGAGTGGATATGAAGGTCATTTGGTAAACAAACTTGGTGCAGTTGGATGAATATGTAGTACGAAGAAAACCAAATTGCGATTCCTAACCTAAAGTAATTTTGAGATAGATGGATACAGTGTGTCAACTACTTTGACAGACAATTTTACAACAAAATTAATGTCATGTAATTGTTTATAAAATCGAAACGACACGACTTTTCTGGTGTAATTTGTTTTCCTAATTGGGAATTCTGATACCTATTGGTCCATGATTTTCAAGATAAAAGGATTATATACCAACTACATCGAGATTTCTGGAAGAGAATTAACCTTGAAAAGATTTGAATATTCAACTAAACTGCGTATCTTGTGATATATGATGCTTTATCGAATTGGCGGTCCTTCGTCATGAAGGTTCTGTTTTTGGTGAGAACTCTGTGGAAGGAGGGAAGACGTGGATGCTGTTGAAAGGAAGAGAGCAAGGGAGAGAAGGGAAATAAGGGAGACGTGTATATATGAACGGGGGAAGGTGAGGCGAGAATCTAGGTACCCGTATGTGGATGGTTTGGAGGAACAGGATGCGGAGGAGGCTGAGAGTATGAATGTTTTTTGCTGTGATGATTTGATCAAGGCCACCTAATAATTCAAGTAAAAAAGAGATAAACCAAACTTTAACACCAACTAAATTGAACGACTTGGATGTTTGTCGGACCCCCTTGTTATTGTTGATATTCTATTCCTTGTCCTTGAAAGTTTGTTGTTCCTTGGACCATGTTCAGTACATATTCAACAGGCTTGACACGAACTTTACAGGTTAGATTGATTTTTTTTACATGTTGTCAAAAAGAAACCCAAAAATATCATTTAAAAACAAAAGAAGGAAAAGAAAAAAAAAAGGAAATCAGTATGATAATCCATTTCTTTCTAAGTCACAAGATAATACGAAGATTATAAGAATGTCGTTTGATAATAATACTCCATCATCTACAACAGGAGGGAACACAAAATCGAGCGATGGAACCGACTACGGCTACAGTGATGGTTACTATCTGAACAGTTACCGTGGACATTACCATAGAGGGAGAGGAAGAGGAGGTAGTAGAGAAGGGTCATACAGAGGTCGAGGTGGTGCATATTATGGAGGATATGGTGGTGGAAGAGGAGGGGGCTCCAGTAGATATAATTTCTATGGTAGTAGAGGTAGGGGTTCATATGGCCATGGGGTCAGTAATCGAGATACATATTCCCCTAATGATCAACACGGAGAGTCTCCCCAACATGATAAGTTAAGCGAAGGTGACGCGAGCCCAACTGAGAGAGAAACAGAAAGCTCTGGTATCATTGAAATAGAAAGGGGCACACTGGCTGGATATGGTACTGGTTCGTACCGAGGTCACTATAGAGGAAGTGGGTACCGAGGTAGAGGTGGTCATTACGGTAGCTATCCTCATAACAGTAGCTGTGATGTAAAGCATATCAATGGTGAGTCGAAGGGATCTAACCCTCGATATTATAAAGATACAATCGCACAAGAGAAATTGAAGGTCTTCAACAATCCTTGGATAAATATCATGAACATATCAGATGAGCAAACACAGATCAAGTTAGAATCAAAATTTAACGAGTTAACAAGCGTAGATAAAGAGATTATTGAACTACAAAAATCAAAGTTGAAATTAGAGAGCTGTTTAGCAAATTTGGAGAAACAAGCAATGAGAGAAGAATTACACGTTCAATTGACAAATGAAAAACTCGAAGAATTCTCATATCTTTAAGTCTATGTCATTGTATATACTATTTTATTTGTAAATTAGGGTAAGGGATTATTTCTTGTATAGAGAAAAATGTAAAATTATTTTGGGTAAAACTTTGCTCTTTGAAAATCTAGTGTCCTTGCTCTTTTTTTTTCAAACCGTCAAACATATGAACCTTTACCAAATAATCAACTCTCCGAATACAACCAAACTTATGTCAGTTACTCAATTGTTATCATCAATCTCAGAAAATCAAGTCGTATATTATGCTTTGTACGGTGCTTTGCTCTTTGGAGTCTTTAAGCTCACCACTTTTACCTTGAGTGTCATGGCACTTGTTTTCGATTTATTCATTTTACCACCTGTCAACTTTAAGAAGTATGGTGCTAAGCAAGGAAAGTGGGCTGTTGTAACAGGTGCCTCTGACGGAATTGGTAAAGAATACGCGTTTCAATTGGCAGGGAAAGGGATGAACATTGTATTGGTCTCTAGAACTCAAAGTAAGTTGGAATTAATTGCTGCTGAAATTGAATCAAAACATAAAGTGTCTACCAAAGTTGTAGCTTTTGATGCATCGACTGACGAAGAAACTAATTATGCTGCCATCAGTGAAGCTATTTCTGGCCTTCCCGTTACCGTTCTTGTCAACAATGTTGGTCAATCGCATTCAATACCTGTTCCATTTTTGGAAACCGAAGAAAAAGAAATGAGGGATATTATCACAATTAACAATACTGCAACCTTGAAAATCACCCAGGTTGTAGCTCCGGTCATTTTGTCAACCGTTGAGAAGGAAAAGAAGAAAGTACGCGGTTTGATATTAACAATGGGTTCCTTTGGTGGATTGTTACCTACCCCTTTCTTGGCGACCTACTCTGGGTCAAAAGCATTTTTACAGGCATGGTCTGCAGCTCTTTCCGGAGAATTGGCTCCACATGGGATCGATGTTGAATTGATCATTTCGTATTTGGTAACTTCTGCGATGTCGAAGATAAGACGTAGCTCTGCAACTATCCCGAACCCCAAACAATTTGTGGCTTCTGTTTTGAGAGGAGTTGGTCGCCGTAATGGTGCTCAAGAAAGATATGCTACTAATACTCCGTATTGGACCCATGCCTTGATGCATTTTGGAATTGCCAACACGGTTGGTGTTTTTTCTAAACTTGCTAACAAATTGAATTTTGACATGCACAAGTCAATTCGTAAGAGAGCTCTCAAGAAAGCTGCAAGATCAGCTCAATCTGAAACTTCGAAACAAGATTAAGTTACATATTAAGATGAATAGACAGCCTTTTACTTTACTCTTTTAATGATATTACTTTTGTAGAATAGAAGCTTCGAGAACAATCTGGAACATCAGAAAAAAAATCTGTTTTCTTTCAATGTTAATCAGAAATTTTCGAACAAGGGGAAAAACTGGTTATGAAAAGCAAAATTATTAAAATAGTGAAAGAATCAACATTATATTTTACTTATTCTATTTAACAAAATTGTAATTGAGCTTCACTAAAGATGGTCAAGGAAACGAAACTTTATGACTTATTGGGAGTTAGTCCTTCAGCCAACGAACAGGAGATAAAGAAGGGTTACAGAAAAACGGCATTAAAATATCACCCTGATAAACCTACAGGAGACACAGAAAAATTCAAGGAAATATCAGAAGCATTTGATATTTTGTCCAATACTGACAAAAGACAGATTTACGACGACTACGGGATAGAGGCAGCTAGAGGTAACGCCCCTGCTGGTGGAGCAGGAGGAAATCCATTTGCTGGATTTAGTAGTGGTGGTGGTGGGGTCCATCCTGGTGGTTTCTCACAAGCTGATGCATTTAACATATTCTCTCAAATGGGTGGTTTTGGAATGGGAGATGACGGTTTCACTTTTAGTAGCAGTGGATTTGGTGGTGGAAGTCCATTTGGAAACAGTTTTGGGGGAGGTAGTGGTTTCAGAAGTAGTGGAATGCCAGGAGGATTCGGAGGTGGGGGGCGTTCACGTCCAGAGCCAGATGTGGTCACCATGCCGTTGTCGGTTTCATTAGAAGATTTATACAACGGTGCCGCTAAGAAAATGAAAATTAATAGAAAAGACCGCGATGGATCTAAAGGCTCAGAAATACTTACAGTGAACATTAAGCCAGGATGGAAAGCCGGAACCAAGATTAACTTTGCCAATGAGGGTGACTGGCAACCTGAATGCGGATGTAGACAAACTATTCAGTTTGTTATCGAAGAGAAGCCCAATAGCATGTTTAAAAGAGACGGAAATAACTTGAAAATGAATTTGCATTTATCCTTTAGAGAGTCTCTATGCGGCTTTGAGCAGGATGTTAATACCATAGATGGTAGAAGAATCCCTTTATCTAGATCACAGCCAGTTCAGCCAAACACATCCACCATATACCCAGGGTTAGGAATGCCAATAAGTAAGTCTCCAGGTCAAAGAGGTGATTTAGAAATTACATTTAAGGTGGATTATCCTGTATCATTAACACCTGAACAAAGACAAGCTATAATGCACTACTTTTAATAGAGCAATGAAAAATCTTCAACATAGATAATTCTATTTAACCTTGTTGATGCTTTCTAATATTTAGTTCGTTTCAGTATATTTTTATCTTAATAAATTTGTAAATTATTGATAATATTTTAAACTCTATTGTAGTGGATTGGTGGAACAAAAATTCCCAACAGGAAAAAAAAAACAAATCCTTCAGAAAATAGGTGTGGATAGTATCGTTCATGTTGATTGTATTAATCACACATTTAAGATCAGCGAAACTCAATGTCTGTCATATTAGCATCAGCAGGGTATGATCATACGATACGGTTTTGGGATGCATTAACGGGAGTTTGCTCTCGAACAATCCAACATACCGACTCGCAAGTAAACAGATTGGAAATAACTTCAGACAAGCGATTCCTAGCAGCAGCAGGCAACTTATACGTCAGGCTTTATGATATACGACAAGGCGGAAGCACAGGGAATACACCAACTCAGACATCGGCTGCTAACAATGCCGGAACTGGTCATTCAAATAGTTCTAACAACAATCCTGTCATGACTTTCGAAGGGCACACTAATAACGTAACTTCATTAGCATTTCAAGCTGAAAATAAGTGGATGGTTACATCACTGGAGGATGGAATGGTTAAGGTCTGGGATGTAAGGTCACCTTCGGTACAAAGAAACTATAAGCATAATTGTCCCGTGAATGAAGTCGTGATTCATCCTAACCAAGGTGAATTGATCAGTTGTGACCAGGATGGGAACATTCGAGTATGGGATTTAGGTGAAAACCAATGTACACATCACTTGATACCGGAAGATGATGTACCAATAAATTCTCTCTCTGTTGCTAGCGATGGTTCTATGCTTGTTGCTGGAAATCACAAAGGAAATTGCTATGTATGGAAAATGCAAAACCAAAAAGACTTGACTTCTTTGACTCCAGTGACTAAGTTCAGATCCCATCTGAAATATATAACTAGGGTGTTACTACTGACTGATATGAAACACTTGGCAACTTGTTCGGCAGATCATACTGCTAGGATCTGGTCAACGGAACAAAATTTTGCCTTAGAAACAACATTACAAGGTCATCAGCGATGGGTTTGGGATTGTGCCTTCAGTGCGGACAGTGCTTACTTGGTTACAGCATGCTCAGATCATTATGTCAGACTTTGGGATTTATCCAATAGTGAAACTGTTAGACAATACAATGGGCATCATAAGGCTGCCGTATGTGTTGCGTTGAATGACGTATAGTATTTATAGGATATCTCCAATCAAAGATATTTTTAAAACAACCTTTCGTATTGTATTTTAGAGTGTATCTCCCAGATTTGCTTCATATTTGAAATTTTAAAGCATTTTTACAGAGTTCTACGTAGACCTAACGTTTTATTAATGGATGATACATTCAACGAATGAAATGTTCCATAGACATAAGACTTTCTTGGTTTGGAAACTTCCAAGTTATGAGAAACATAGAAAGCTTTGAAAAGATCTAAACTACATATGGTTCTTAGTTGACGAACCTATAATCAGAGGTAAAAACTGAGAAAACAAGTAGGAAAGAAATATTTTGAGCAGACAATATTTAGCAAAATGGTAGCTTGTGCAATTTCTTAGGAAGTACCGTGAATGACACACAATTCGAGAGGAAGAACTGCTTTTGTAATTGTAAACTTAGGAAGTTGTTGATTTCAAAATTTCAAAAGTCTCCCCTTGGTGGTATATGTAATATTTTGAGTTCCAAGTTGGTTATTGTGTTCACATGACACACATAAGAGTTTGGAAACTTTGGGTATTTCTGACACAAGGTTGTATTTCACTATTTTTAATTGATTAATATACAAATACTAGATGCTATAATTAGGAGTATATATATATATATATCATAATGCAGGTTCATTTCGAGTTTACACTCTAATTGTAAAATGGTTTTAAATCAGATCATTGTCATAATTCAATAACCCTTCTGTAGATTGAGGAATATTAATAGCAGGTTGTAGAGGAGGGTTTCGAGAATCAAAATCTAATGAAGTATCCAATAAATCAATAGCCCCCAATGAATTATCAAATCCCGATGTATTGGCACTGCTATTTCCACTCAGACCTGCCTCATGTTGCTCCGAAATCTTTGACTGGTGAGAAAATGATTGTGGATGAGACTGTACAGGGGAGACGTTTTGACTTCCGCTTTCTATATCTTGCGGATGGGATTGGATCCCCAAACCTTCGTGATCAATCACCTTAAAATCATCTTGAAAGAAACCACCCAATTCAACCGTCCACGACAAGTATTCATCAACCCAACATCTAACTATCCACCAGGCCCCAAATCCTTCTCCTCCAGACAAACTAATTTCTCGTAAACAAGCGGTCAACAAGTTGGAAGTTAATAATATAAATAACCTAGAATTAATGTCAGGAAATCTTCCTGGTAGGTTTGAAACATAATCAGCAAAATCAGCCATTGTTGGTGGGTTCTCACCTTTCTTATCTTGAAGTAAACCGAGAACTTCATTTTCCAAGATATATATCAATGTGTCTATGTTTTTCTCAGCACAAGGAAGTTCACGACTAACCAATTCATGTATATCTAATTTCGACCAATCTTGTATCATAGATTGCTTTTCTGATATGTCATGCAAAATTCGAGAAGCGGGTTGTCCAGTTTCAATTACCTTAATTAATCTATTTAATAAATTCACAAAATGTTTAGCCAATTTTAACTTCATTATAACAAAATTCTTTGAAACTTTTGAGTTCATTAATGTACTGGACAAGGTTTTGATATACCCATTTGAAATTTGCTTCAATTGTGCCAATTGTTCCACAGGAATTAAAAATTGCAATTGTAATTTATTCAACATACGAATCATTTTCTTATACATCAACAAGTCGCATTGTTTTACCCACTCGATTATGCACTCGTTGGTGTAAAGCTTGAAGACAGGTGCGGTCAATATGCTATTGAAATTGTTGAAACTAGCAAAGAGCTTTTTTAAATGCATAAATCTAAGTGATTCGAAGATTGCATTCACATGAACTTTGTATAAAGAATGTAAGGTGTCAGCAATATCATAGTCAGTATCTCTAGGTAAATAGGGATATATTGAAGGTAACTGAATCGGGACATATGGGTTTGAGCTAGTCGCTGAATTGCTATTCAATAATCTAAACAAATTTGGAATATATTTCATATGAGAAATCAGTGGTAATTGGTCTGAAATAGTCGGAGTCATTGAGATCGAAGGTGAGTTAATCGGGGTATAGGATGGAGTATGAACTAGGGACGCCGAGACAGGTGAGTCGTCAAATGAAATGGAAGAATTAGTTGAAGATATAGGAGAGTGAACCTGCTGGCTCGTGAAGCCCCCAAATAGTTGCAGCAGTTGTTGAAGCTGTTGTAGTTGTTGAGGCTGTTGCAGTTGTTGCTGATTTTGCAGTTGGGTCAATAAGTGCAGTTGAATATTCTGATCTCCATTCAATTTAATACCACAATAGTGGTATTTTGACTGGCCTCGCATTCCCAATCTTCTAGTAGTTAGGTTTGGAAATAATATTCTAACTAACTTACCAAAACTGGCAGGTGATAACGGAGATAGGCTGTTATCTGCACAGACCTGAACATATCGAGCATATATTCTGTTACGGGGAACAACAGCAGTAGGGGAAGACTCACATGCATTTAATAACCAGACCATTCCAAAAACTTGACGCTGTCTTTCCTTGTTTTCTTTTGCCTTGAATTGTTCATTGTTCGCTGTTTGAGGAACAATATTAATTGTTTCATTTTCCAACTGTTTAATAGTAAGTGCCAATTCGGAAAGTGGAACATCTGTAGTTTCTATTGCAAGTTGTTTTAACTCGGACTCTCCTTGATCCGCCAGCAAGGAATAGTCTTGTCTTTTACTTTTCTTTCTTTTCTGTGGGGATGGTGATGTGTTTGCTCTGCTAGACGATGATGTACCTTCTTGAGACAGCTGTTGGTGCTGTTGTTGTTGAATGGATGACTGCGTCACAAATGTTTGATATGTTGGTGCAACTGGATGTGTAAAATGATGTGCTTGTTGTTGAACAGTAGATGGAAGAGATTGGGAGTAGTTGGGTGCTGCATGAATGTACTCGAACTGATAGTTTGGTTGCGACGAGGGTTGATGTTGCTGTTTAGGTTGCTGTTGGAATCCATGAGCGTGAATAAATTGGCCCTGATATTGATATTGTGCATTTGCTGTTGTTGTATAAATGGGTTGTTGGAGCTGGTGATGCGGTAGTTGGTGTGGCTGAAAGTCTCCAGCTGCCAGGTCAGTAGGCTCTGCTCTCAGAAAACGATGTGCAGAGCCACTACCATAATCAAGTTGCGGGTGTTGTGAATGTTGTTGTTGACCGTTTTGATGATGATGATGTTCTTGTTGTTGCTGTTGCTGTTGCTGTTGCTGTTGCTGTTGTTGTTGTTGTTGTTGTTGTTGACGTTGATGATGATGATGATGATGATGATGATGTTGTTGTTGTTGTTGCTCGTGCTGCGGCTGGTACTGTTGTGGATAAGGAGATATACCAGAATCATGATCTAATTGCTCTCTCTTAATAGGGGGATTCAGGGCGGAAGACTGTTGCAAATCGTATTCCCCATTATCACCCTGGTGCAGAGAATGCTGGGTCTGATTCATATGACCTAATGTATATTATGCTGATTTTTTTGACCTTTTAATGAATGCAATATGAAAACAAACCTAAAAAAACAAGTGATTGCAACTAGTTTATTTTTAAAGAAATGCCTTTTTCAAACAAAAATACACCTTGAGAAGATTGACATGAAACACGTAAGTATGGGGTACGTAAGTTTGAGAAATCTTTGGGAATACTAAGAATATTCTAAATGATGTATGTTTTTCTTAGATCCAAAAAAAAAACTTTATCTATATCCCTTTTGATTTGTTTCTATATGACCTTATACTCCAAAAAAAAAGATCTCTTTACTTGCGAATATCAAAAACCCAGGAGTTCACCAAACTTTCTAAATCAATTGAAGGAGATTCACAGAACAATCCTTAATAGAATTAATAAATTAATACTAGTTGTAAAACTTGAAAATAAAAAGACACTGAATCGTCAAATCCAAAAATAAACTGATGTTTCACGAGATACGGTGTAGGTTAAAACGAGTCCAAATCAAATGTTAGAACTAATAAACCGGTATCTTTGAATAAGGAGCTTGAATTTCTGCAATGGATGTACCCTATAACGAATGGTGGGGGGTATGGCTAAAATCCGTAATTGAAATCAAAATTAAAATGAGCTTTGTTTGTCTACTCAATTTGAGATCGTTCTATTCTTATGTCTAACTTCTTTTTTTCTTGTTACTATAATTTAACTTAAAGGAAAATATCTCGTGCTAAGAAAAAATGAAATGAGATCAAAGGAAAATTTTTTGTTAATGGATCAAAATATTTTTTGGTTATTTTTTTTCTGTTTAACCACTTTAAGTAAACTAATTGAATTCTTTATTTTTTTTTTTTTTTTTTTT
>LQHL01001812.1:25353-38882 GCA_001655755.1 Hemisphaericaspora haegerdaliae
AAAAAAAAAAAAAAAAAAAAAAAAAAAAAAAAAAAGGAAAAACACACATTCTGCATAGTCATACATTGCGGCTTAGATGATCACAGTTTAAGTTTGCATCTCCTCCTATGAATTGAAATTTAGTACAATTAACAATCAATTGAAGAAGAAAAGTATATTGAAATAGGTTTTTCTTTGTTTCATAATTGCTGGGTGCATAAGATAATATGAAAAACTTCTTATATTTTATATGATGAATCATTTTTTGGCAGAAAAAATAAAAAAAAAGCCACCTAAGAAATTAGCAATTAATACTAACTAAACTTAATATCAAATTTTCAATTAAAAAAAAAAGAGGCTTCTCTTAGGGTTTTTTGTACCACAATTTATAAAAACTTTAATTCCCTGATCGAATCCATTTTTTCCCTTCTAGAAACTTAATTTTTTTTCTGTTTTGACAAACGTTCTACTTAGCTTATAGGTGAATAAGTATTAGTCCCCAAGAGAAGGTAAGTAAAGATTGTGACTGAAAAACTGAAGGATAGAACCGATAAACAAAAATGGAGCTTCAGGCGGAATCAGATATCCGCAAAAGCGTTTTGTATCACGAATCGGAACCAGAAAATGACAATCAACAAGATCCCACTACCACAGGGTCTGGGATTGGAGCAATAACAGGTTCCACTACAGCTACGACATTGGACTCACCTCAAACCCCAATACCGCCAACAAACTTTTCGGCCGATTCGTCAATTCCTCTTGAAACTGCTGTTTCAGAGACAAGTAGCAGTGGCAGTTCCAATACTCCAATTGGAATCATGGACGTAAATGGATATGGCAATAATACAGCGATATCTATCAGTGAAAAATCCAAACGTAGAAAGCATAAGAACTCAAAATTGGGTTGTCCGAATTGTAAAAAGAGAAGAGTCAAATGTTCGGAAGATTTACCTTCATGTCTCAATTGTAAGAAACATAAAGTTAAATGTGGTTATTTGGATTATACAGAAGAGCAAATGAACGAATTACTACAATTGAGATTGCAAAATCAGGTTGATGATCTTACTTTGAATAATAGTAGTAATACCAGCAATGGAAAATTTCCCAGCACAGAATATCATGGAGTATCTACTAAGGGAACGACAAAGAAGCAAATAAAAATTAAACCAAGAATAATTAGTCCCGAGAGGGATCTTGTGAATAATAGTCAACCGAAATTGAATGTTGCCAAAGGGAAATTGCAAGGCACATATCAATCGATCACACAAGACTTTGATAATTTATTAAGCGAGAAGTCCCATGTCAATGAATTACCCATCATTTATCCTGTCTATTCAATTAATGGCCAACATAACAACAACAACAACAACAACAACAACAACAACAACAACAACAACAACAACAACAACAACAACAACAACCATAACAGCTTCAGCTCATCTGACAAACAACAATCTAATTATCATCAAATCTTTCCAAGTAGTCAATATTGGAATACGTCAGAGGTCAACCATAGCAATACGTTTGCAAAACCATTGCCAGGAGCAATAACAATGCAAACTACGTTTATCCACAAGCAACGTCCCTATACTAACCATTTAGAGAAATTAAGTAATATGGTTCAAGCAGCTGGACCTGCTATTCAAAAGGGAACATTTACATTGCCTGAAATTAGACATGTTTATACTACCTGGCTTAATTCATTTATATTCCGTGCATATACATCAGAATTGATGTTCAATTGTTTAATAAACTTGACAACAAATTTCTTAATTTCGAATTGTTTTCATGAAGAATATAGGAATTTAACTAAATTAGGTGAAAATACTCGTGCTATGCAATTGTCAAATACAAGATCTGTTTGCATTGTTAAATCATTCAAACATTATGCCAAAGTTATAAAAGATTTGCGAACAATGTTGAATACCAATGAGGATCCTGATTTAGTAGGTTCTGTTTCATATATTCTTAGTTTAATGTCGATATACGATCCTGAAGCAACTTTGAATTCAATGAATTGTTTCAGAGATGGGTTATTCAGTATATTGAATTATAACTATAATTCAATGGTTAAGGTGGGTATTGTTCCGAAGTTGAACCCAGTTCATTTGAAATTGATGACGAATATTGTTAGATCGGTTTATTTACCAAACCTTGATCCATTATTTTTACAAGAATTCAAGCAACAGTTGATAAGATTCGGTGAATTGATTTTCCCAACCATTAAACTATTTCGAACTAGAAGTAATAGTCATGATGATTTCTTTACATTCCTTGAATTGAAATTTGACGATTTAATTAAGTTTACCAATGAAACAATCAATAATTATATTCCAAACATTAATAATAATTTGTCAAACTTGGATGTTCAACAAGAATTACTCTATGATATGATTTATAAATGGGTTAGATTGTTTCCCGCAAGATTGATTGCAGCAAGACAAACATATGACCCATTTGAACAAGTTCTTTATTTGTTTTATAAGGTATTAAAGAAATCGTTATATGCGATATTTCCTCAAGTCAAATTTTTCTTTCTTCGAGATTTTGATAGTCCGTTAATGTTAGATGTATTTGCTGGAGATAAAGACTTGGAGATCTTCTATGAATGGTTGGAGTATCCCACAAATCGAAGTGTTCCCCTTGAGATTTATCATGGAATGCTTCCAGAATTGAAAGGAATGGCATCATATCTCATTAGGATCATAACATTTTTGCAAATGAGATTATATTTGCTATATAGATTTATGGTTTATGAACCAGTTGCCAAAGAAAAATTTCCAATTGATAATGTCAAACAATGGAGAGAGAATATCCATGACCTTGAATTCACAAGGTTTGAATTTAATGAAGTAATTGGATTGTACGAAGTACCAATAACCTCGTTTTTAAGCCAGTATATCAGAAAAGAAAATTATCCTAGTTTGAATGCTGATATCGGAATCTTCAATACAACGGACGAGGCTATTGACATTGATGTAGATTTACAATCCCTTCAGAGAAGTGGATTGTTGCTTGGTGACTATAACATTATGACTCAAAAATAAGACTTTTTTTTGGTTTAATACTACATATAGGGATATTATACGTTTGGAATATATAGACTTTTTATACAATGTGAATGGGGGTGGGGAGTATATAATTTATAATGATTAAACGAAAATTGGGTGCAAAATTTAGTAAATGTCGTGTAGATTGGTCAATTGTATTTTGGGTTAATTTCTTTTTTTTTTCTTTGCTTTGCTTTGCTATTAATGTCGTTCCCACTCTTTTTGGTTGTCACTCACTAAAATCGACTGTCACCAAAAAAAAGAAAAAAAAAAAAGAAAGAACGAAAAAAAACAAAAAGGGAACGACAACGATTTCATAAAAATACTTCAACATCCCATTGTACATTTCTTCTTTCCATTTGGTATTATACTTAAGAAGGATCAATACTTCATATCTAGAGATCAACTTAAGAATTCTATAGACTGATTTTATTTCAATACTTTGAGGTTTCAAACTATCGAAAACTTTAATACATTACTTGTTATACTTGCACCCCACCACTTTCCTCCTCCCATAGAGAAATTTCATCAACTCAGATATAGCTTTTTAAACTAGCATAGAAACACATATACAATCAATCATCATGGCTGATAACACAGACGATTACTCATACGACTACGAATACTTGTACAAGATCGTTCTTATTGGTGATTCTGGAGTTGGTAAATCTAATTTATTGTCTCGTTTTACTCGTAATGAATTCAATTTAGAATCTCGATCAACTATTGGGGTAGAATTTGCTACTCGTACTTTAGAGATCGATGGAAAGAGAGTCAAAGCTCAAATCTGGGATACTGCCGGACAAGAAAGATATCGTGCTATTACCAGCGCTTATTATCGTGGTGCGGTTGGTGCATTGATTGTTTATGACATTTCCAAAACTGAAAGTTATGAAAGTGTAAGTAGATGGCTTAAAGAATTAAGAGAACATGCAGATTCAAACATTGTTATTGAATTGGTTGGTAATAAATCCGATTTGGATCATTTAAGAGCTGTTCCAACCGAAGAAGCAAAGAATTTTGCTCAAGAAAACAATTTATTATTTACTGAAGCTAGTGCTTTAAGTTCTGATAATGTTGATTTATCATTCCATCAATTATTAAAGAATATTTATGAAATGATTTCAAAACATCAATTGGACACCAATGAACAAGGAATAAACAAACCAAGCACAGGTGGTCCAACCATCTCTTTGACTCCTGCTCCTCAAGAAAGAAAGCATAAGAATAATGGAGGTTGTTGTTAATAAATATTTATACTTAACTTAATTATCTCAAAGAGATCCTATATGTATAGATTAACTTATATTTTCTTCTATTTAAACTTATAACGTAAACAAGAAAATAATCATCTAAGCAAGTTTCTTAAGTTTTTCCTTTACACTTACTGGAGTTTTCAAAGGTCGACTAGTACCTTTACCAACCATACCCAATCTAGTGGATGTTGAAGTTAATGGTGCACTTTCTATAACAAGACTAACTATTTGATCACCTCTCAATATAATTAATCCTAAGTTTCGTTTATCTAAATTTGGAGTAATTTGAGTTGGATTATTAGATTTTTTCAATTCAGCTATTGATTTTTTAGTTATTCTATTTTCTATAGTATCTGAAATTACTAAATTAAGATGTTTATCAAATGCCAATAATGTTCCTATATATGTTCGATTATCAATTGTGGTAATTCTAATTCGATAGTTTATCAAATCAGACATTTTTGTCTTCTTAGTTATTGCAATATTTGACTAAAGAGTTTCTCAGTTAGTATTTTATTTATTTGTCAAAATCAAATCAATTAAGTTTTTCAATATACTTCTACATACCATCTTAGTATATGTGTTTATGGGAGGTTATTTGGTCTATCAATCTTTGGCAACCATCTCTTTTGATAGTGAAAATTATTGATGTAGTTTTTTTTCTCTCTCTCGCTGTCTCTTACTAATAAAAGGGGTCGTGTAGAGTTTCCAAATATTAATCACCCAGTTGGTAAGCAAATTTCAATGAAAAATGTACATTTGTTTATATTTTGCATTTCGAATTGAACCGTCCATCAAGCATCATTAGACATGTCTGAAGAACAAAGGAAAGAGGAAGAAGTTTCAATTGGAAAGCCAGAACAAGAAACCCCTGTTTCTGAAACAAAAGAGGAATCCAAGGTGGAATCCAAGGAGCAAGCCAAGGAGCAAGCCAAAGAAGAGTCCACTACAGAAGTTGAAGAATCCAAAGAAGGTTCCGACGACTCCAAAAAGCGTTCTAATGACGAAGCTAGTGATAAGTCAAAAAAGAAGAAGAAAAGAAGAAGACAATATGAAGATGATGTACCATCGGAATCTACTGAAAAGGAACAAGTCGGTGAAGATAATGACAATTCCGAAGAAGAGGAAGATGATGATAAATTGGAAGATGAAGAAGATGACGATTTATTAGAAATTGATGAATCCAACATCATTACTACTGGCCGTAGAACTAGGGGTAAGGTAATTGATTTCGCCAAGGCTGCCGAAAAATTGGATAAAGAACAAGGTATAATTAATGAAGAAGATGATGAAGATGAAGAAGAGTTTAATGAATTAAAGTAGAAACTACATCTTGAAAGTGTATATTATAAAAATGTCTGTAATATAAAACGTGTTATTGATAGCTAAAATACAATGTAAGCTCTCATAGTCCATCATAGAGGAGGGAATTTGGGAAATTTGCAAAATAATGTATCCATCCTTAATCTATCCTTTCTCTTGAATACAATGTAAGCAATTTCCTCAACGATCCAATATTACGCGTCGGGGGGATGTATTAATCGATTTTGATAAATGAACATATATTATTCATTACATGATTCTCTCTATAAACAAATATTAAACAAAAAAAAGTATCAGTGGAAAATCAATATAACAAATTCTTTCAAAAGATTCAAAAGAGTAAATGCAATTCAAACAATTCACATATAAAGCAACACCTTAAAAAAAAAAACTAAAAACTAAGTGTAATGTAAATTCTGAATTAATTATCAAATCTTATTCTCTTTATTTTTTTTTGGGAATTTTTAAAATGGAATTTTTTGTATGTTTTTGTATGTTTTTTATTGTCTTTTTATATTAGATATTGTAAAATAAAATCAAACATTCAATATGGGCTCCTATTGGGGGAGGAGGTCTTTGAAAAATGAACTCAACGGAAGGAAATTAAAATATAAAAAAAAACCACAACTCTATCAGGGGTCTCTATCAACATAAAACTTTTTCAACTTGTATAAAAATTTGGGATTTCCTTATGAAGAAAAAATAAGTAGTTTAATAATAAAAATTTAATAAAAAAAAATTCAAATCAACATGATGCCATGTAGTAAGGATTGGCATATCCTACAAACCCACTTCCGTGAAAGCTAATCATACCAGGATGACTTCCTTGATGATGAGTTACTGGAATATGAGCAATAGGAGCACCTACATATTGAATTGCTGGATCATTGAATTGGTAATTGTAGTTGTTCCAAACAGGAGCTGGAGGTGGAGCTTGTTGTGATGACCAAATATTTTCTTGATGACAATCGTATTTGATAGGAGATGTCATAATTGGAGATGGATAATTGTAATATGATGTTTGTGGTTCATGATTATAGTAAATTGGAGATGATGGAATCGAGGATCTGTAGGTTTGAACTGGGGATGATTTGGCATAATTAATTGGACTAGAAGCCATGTTGTCATGTACAGTCATTGGTGTATTTGTAACACTAGCAGTAGTTGACTTGGAATACTTATCCAACCAAGTCTTCCAACATTCTTCTAATGTTAAAATGTTGGATTCAAAATTGACGACATTTAATGACCATTTAATTTCTTCCAACCAATTTTTTTCTAAGTTGTTTAAAATCTTCAAATCTAATCCAGTAGCACCACACCATGATTTGTTGGTAAAAGTATTATCATCATTAAATTTGTTAGCTAAAACCAATGAAACAATTAAATGATTAAAGATTTCTTGTTCATTTAACATAGACAATTTCTTTGAAGAAAATCTTTGATTCATATACTCCAAGGCAATGATAATTGTTGATCTTGGTAATCTAGTAGCAAATAAGACAGATACAACCAAACCTTCAAATTCTTTAGTTGGGTTTCTAGATTGTTTTAACATTCCGAATGAGCACCAACTTAAAAAGGTAGACATGGTGTTTAAGTCATATTCCAAAACCGAATTAATGCCTCCATTGACAGCAGGCTCTTCTTCAGGTTGAGGTTGGTGATGGTCAACTACAGGGGTGTAACGAACCACATGTTGTTGTGGGAATTGTTGATGATATGAATATGGCTGTTGCTGTTGTTGTTGTGGATTGCAAGCATACATCGATTGAGCTGATCTGTGATGGTAATATCCAGAACTGCTAGTAGTAGTTGAAGTGTATTGAGGCATGTAGTTGATAGACGAGGTTGCTCTATGACCCGCAGTGCCTAGACCTTGATGGTATTGTTGTTGAACTTGGTACATGGTCGTAGTAGTAGTAGTTGTTGTTTGTTATTGATGGTTATTTCCCGTGTCTTGTAGAAATAAAAAGGATAAAACCGCAAACTTTAACGAAAACTTAACAAAAAGCTCGTTAATTATTAATCAGCAAGTAGATTACTTTGTTCAAAGCAAAGTAAAGTAAGATACACTATAAGTGTTGAATTGGTAGTGGATAATAAACTAATATTTCCTTTTGGTTTGGTAGACACACAGAAAATTCAAGGGGGGCCACTATGTAAGTTTCCCTTTTTGTGAGAGTGTCAAAAATGAACAACTTTCAATCTGTTAATGTGTGTGCAACTATTTGTATACCACTTTTTTAGACAAAAGTTTCAGAAAATTGTATCTGTTACTTAAGGTGGATGTGTTGTGGTAGTTGGTTGTTTTGGGGATAGTGTATGATAATGAGTGTAATGGTTGCTGAACTAAAAAGGAGGCAATTAAATATTTCCTTTTGTCTCTTTTTCGATGTGTGTGTTAAAATTTTCTTCTGCCACTTTTTTTCCCTCTCTGTCTCTCTCTGTTTCTCTCTTAAAAAAAAAGGAAAAGAAAAGATAAAATGTAAAAAAGCTTTTTATTGCTGGATGAAAATAAACAACTCCAAAAAAAGGTACTTCTTAAAACTCCTTTGACACTATGGATCCCTCCTTTTTTTATGTATTAAATTTGTATCTAGTAAAAACTACCTTTCCTTTAATGTAAAGGGTTGTTGTAAGGTAAATTTATATATAAAAAGATGGGAGAGTATAAGTCTAAAGAGAAAGAGTCATAAGCAACCTGTGAAAAAATTTCACCAATTTTTTTTTGGCTTTCTTGCACAAAATACAAAAGTCGTGTATATAGGTTCAACATGCACACATGCACCCACCCACCTACGAACCAAGCACGAGCCTATTCCCGAAAAAAGTATAATTCGCTCTCTTGGGAAGTCTATCCCATACAAAAAAAAGAAATTGGGTTGACTTGCCTAAATACAGGAAACCCGGTTGTTGACTTGTGTTCCATTTTAAGAAATTGAGCCATTAAGAGCCAAAAAACCAGTCTAGTACAAACACTCAAACATCTATCCATCCCATAGCCCCTCCCTATAATGCTTTCGTAACTGACTCTTCACATTGCATGTACACACCTCTCAAAAAATGAAACAATAAAATCTAGACCATAAATTTGTCATCATTTCAGTCACACATTGCTGCGATTACCTAAGGGAGGGGGGCGTGAAGAAAGAAAGAAAGAAATCCATAGAAATGAGAGAAATGTGTTAAAAAAGAATCGTTTTATTTTTTTGAGGGTTGAAAAATGGAACTAGACTCTAATTTCATTTCTTCTTCTCACATGGAAAATCAATCGACTAAAATTGAGACAACTTTTCCTGGAATCCGAGCCTTGTTTACCCTCTCGGGTCTGCAATATACTACAATCTCATGTTGGAAGCTCGGGTGAATTCTTGTTGAGGGAGGGTAAATATCCTTTCTCTTTTTTTCTTTTTTGGGAATCTTCCGACAGTCAGATTATTCTACGAAATTTCAGAATCTATTTCTGTCCTTCCGCTATTTCCTGGGAATGATCAGTTTTATGTATTCGAAATTAAAATCAATACAGCAATAAAGTAAAATGAGAGGCGTCTGCTAATTCTGTTAATTAGTTTAAAATATATACAGCAAAATCAACCATTTATTAATAATAAATATTCACCAATGTCTACTCCACATGAGACCGATTCAGCAGATGTTAGGAATCTTGCAAAAGATACTAACGATAACAAAATTGCTGAAACGAAAACGCCTGTTGGAGAAAGACCCGTGAGGAAGTTTAGATTTGAGTTTGCATCACTCGCTGAAACAACTCCTGTATTTGGTGTGCATAAAACTTATCCTATTGCAGTAGATTATATTCCTTCTTTCTTCCAAACAATCGAACTATTCCAAACTCAGTTTGAGTTCATCAAATCTGTAAGTGAACTTAAATTTAGGCACGAGATCAATTTAGCATCTGTAACGCTTTATATGTTCTATCAAATGTTCTATTACTACTTAAATGTTACATTTCAAGTCAATCCTGAAATTGATGTTAGTAATGAATTGAGAATATTTAATGCTGCTGGTTTTAATGAAATCAAAATTCCCCGATTTATGAGTGATTGGTTCCAAGGCTTAGGTAGATATGTTGATCCGTATACAAAAAGAGTTTACACTCCTATGTTTCCGAGTACTCTTAATCCAGATGTCCGTAATTCTGGTATTTTAGATACTTCTACGGCACATTTGTTTCCAAATTTTCGTTTATTAATTCAAGCTATGATTTGTATTAGTGAACAAGGAGAGATTCCAAGAGCTCAACAAACATGGACTTACTTCCAACAAAATAATTATGAATTAGCTGGTTCAGCTGATATTAATACTAGACGCTATACTAGGCCTTATCCTGGAATGAGGCTAATTACCAATTATAAGAAATTTGATGTACCTTACAGTCCCATACTTCGTACTTCTCTTGCTAGAGATCATGATAGCATTTTAAAAGATTATTTATGTTTAGATCTAGACGTATTAATTAATTTAAAGACTTGTGTTATGCCGCTTTTTGATATTTGTGATCATATTACAATTAATGAAGTTAATCCGATGGGAAGTTCGTTACTTACTGCTCCTATTTTCACAATAAGAACTATGTTAGATAAAGGAAATGATGCAACCGTTGTCGAAAATCCTACTACAACTCAAGAACCTATATCCTATACTTATAAAGTAAAATCCAGGCGTGAGATTGAGAATGGAGTTTTATATTCCGCGATAATGACACCGATTATCTGGATATGTAAGAATAAATTAGTCATTAATGGTGCTAATGATCCATTTGATCGAACTTATTACGAGACTGCGCTTGAATTTGAGACTTCAGAATTTACTTCTGCTGAAATGTTAGGCCACGTAATCCGGCTCGATATCAACAATCGGGAATCGTGATGGTAGATTTTCAGAAAGCTTTTGATCTGTGTAATCATAAATTTTTGCAACAATTATTGGATCATATTGGCTGCACAATCTCACAACCTAATTCAAGAAAACCTCCACCAAAAGATGCTTCTAGAAGAATTTTTAAGCTTTACACTTAAAGCCTAAAAACAAACAGAAACATGACTCTAGAAAAAGTAAATACACTTGGTGTTGTCGTGAGGACATTTTGGTACTGCGTGATAACAAATTCCTGCATGTTACTTGTTGACATCGGAATTAATCAGCTCAAAAGGATCAATAGAGAATTAGACGATTAGCTAGATTCCATAAATCCAATTATCATATATATAGCTGGATCCGTTGTTTTTCGAAAGTTTTTAGGTGTATATGTTTTCTTTCACAATTAATCTTTTGAAGTTAAGACTAAAAGTGAAGTGCTAAAAATATGATGATATTTAACTTCAAAATGAATGTTTACCCATTGTTGCGTAAGTAATACTTTGACTTGACTTCTAACGCAACAATGGATAAACATTCATTTTGAAGTTAAATATCATTCAAAGTATTACTTACGCAACAATGGGTAAACATTCATTTTGAAGTTAAATATCATTATATTTTTAGCACTTCACTTTTAGTCTTAACTTCAAAACTTGGAGACACATGGTAGCGAATCAAGCATTGTATTCATACTTTAAACATACCAACGATCAATGGTTTGTCTAAAGTATCTGTTTATGATACTCTCTATCAACTCAACTGGAAATCGGAACAAGTGGCGTGGTTATTGGTTGCACCTTGTTTTTAGTATCAACAATCTCTGATGATAGATGAACCTCATTGGAACCAACCACTTTACTTGCGAGAATCTTTTGCACATCTGTTTCTTCTATCCAACTAATTAAATATTTTAAAAAATAGAATATGAATTAAATTTAACTATTATTTCGCTTAGTAAACTAGAAAAGGAGATTTGATCACAATGAAATGGTTACATAACTGTTCAAAAGTGCTCAAAAATTATCATTGGTCACAACCGGTACTTTTGAATCATCAAATGTTACTAGATTTAGTTTAAATTCCCACCTACCTTGTTAATTATTTTGGTTAGATGATCATAACAAGAGATATTTGTATACCCACCCATACTCAAGAAAAATAACCATTGGGAAACACGCAAAAAATCAAAATAAGAGAAATAGACACTTTCCTAATTAGGAATGGCTGTAAATAATCATCTTTTGGTTTCAAGAAGAAAAAAAACTAAAAACATAAAATCAAAACAAAAGAAAACAAACTAATAAGTTAGGTTCACCTGTTCCGTGTAATTCATCTAAAGCAAGTAATAAGAGAAATTTTTGACACCTAGTGAACCATAGATAAAGTTAATTGCGTAAGATGCCATCGTCAATTCCACTTTATTTGAAGATAAGGGGTGGAAATAACCCCGAATCTGATCAACCATTGCAATTCACCCAGATCTCAGATTCAACCATCGAGTTTAATGAAAAACAATATGATTTCAAGAAGATATACTCTTCCGATAACAATGATTATCCTGAACTACTCCAAAATACAACTTCATGTATCATATTATTGGGTCCAACTGGTAGTGGTAAAACAACCATGTTGAAAGACTTAGTTTCAAAAAAAGTAAAATCGCAAGACCAAGGTTCAGCATTCATTACTTCTTTCGAAGTCACCAACAATAAGTACATACTTGATTTGTTAGACGATAACTCACATAAAAGGGTCCCATTAGCTAATTATGAAAATCAACTCAAGAGAGAAAAAGTTAATGAAATGACAATTAAACAAATTTTCAAGAAAAGATTAACCAAAGCGACCGATTCCAATCCAAGTTCATCCCGTTCGTGTCTTGTGGTTACTTTATATCTCACAAATCATCATGTCACTATTATTGACTTGATGGGAAATGAAAAACCAACCAGATCAAATGAAAGTATCTTTGCAAACAAAAGTGTATCTTCAATTACTCAATTATTGGCAAATAAGACATACATTAGATCTTCAAATTTCTTAACTAACTTGATCTTTAGAAATAAAGATTTGCAAATTGTTATGACCTTAGATCCACGGGGTGATGCTTCTCTTATTCGCTCAACATTGGTCAACATTGCTGATATGCTCAAGACTTTTAAATTGACCACATCACCTAGTAAACCACAGACTATTCCTAGTTACGCTCGTTCAACGTTATCCTCCCGATTAATTGAATCTTCGAGAAAGATAATCACATCGAGAAAGACAGTGCCAAGGCCAATAGTGAAGCCATCTAGGACTTTGCATTCTCTACCATCATCCCCGATGAAACCTCGAAGAGAAATTAAGTCTTCACTTGGTTTTTCAATTCTTAAAGTGGAGAAATTAACTTCAGATAATGCCAAGTTAAATGAAGAATTGGAATCTTTGCAATCACTTGTTCAATCTAAAGAAAGGGCCAATCTGGAATTAGTTGAAGAATATAACTCTCAACGTGACAGGATTACTTGTGAATTGAATGAAATAAAATTAGAATTTTCTAAACTTAAGATTGAATCTGCAACAAATTTAGACACTATTCAAAGTTTAAAGGACGAAAATTTGAAGTTGGTTTCTGACGAAGACACAAGAAAACTAGAATACACCAACAAGTTAGACTTGTTGCAAGTTGAAGTGAACACAAAATCTGAACAAATCGAATCCCTCACTAAAGAGCTTAAAGTTCTTGAACAAAATATATTGTCTACTGAACTGAAATTGCAAGAGACAACAGACAAGCATGAGCAATATAAATCTAGCAATGATTCAGAATTATCACAACTTAAACAACTTGTTAATGAAAAGGATCAAGAAATTGCTCAAAGCATGAAAAAGATTTCGAACTTAGAAGCAAAAATTCATGACCTGCAAGTAATTATAGTACAATTGAAGAACGAGAAATCCACTCTCGATGATAATCTTAATGGTAAGATCGAAGACCTCAAGCTTTTACACAATGCTGAACTTGAAAAATTGAACAATTCTCATGATTTGG
>LQHL01001637.1:1555-14091 GCA_001655755.1 Hemisphaericaspora haegerdaliae
GTATTTTTCATTTTGCTTCCTCTTTTTATCTTTGTTAATACATGAAAATCAAAGAGCTTTAGGTATCTAGTAATATTCACTTTTTTGATTTGTTCACCCAAAAGGAAATAAACCCATATTTAAACAGTCCCAAAAAAAACACTCAATTCTGGTGGTGCATTCCGAAAAATCTCTAATTTCCTCACGATAAAGGAAATTCCAATCAATTGAAATTGAAATCCACAATTATATCTCATTGATCACTAAAACTTTAACAACAATGAAATGCTTTCATGATATTGCAGAAGCGCTAGAAGTCAATGGAACTGGAAATTCAACAACAATCGATTTACAAAACTTACCCCATTCAGAAGTTGGTTTCAAGCTAAACAATTCGACAACCCCACCAAATGCCACGTCTTGTAACATGGCCGATTCTTTCTACACTTTGCCACCAATAGCTCCAGCCTTGGCAGAGAATAGACCATGGCGTCAAGATCCACATTATTTTTCCAAATGTTACGTATCATCCCTTGCACTTATGAAAATGACAATTCATGCCCAACAAGGAGGAAGTATTGAGGTGATGGGGATGTTAGTTGGGAAAGTTATACCGGGTGCAATCATAGTAATGGATGTATATAGACTTCCTGTTGAAGGAACAGAAACCAGAGTCAATGCTCAAGCTGAAGGTTATGAATATATGGTTCAATATTTGGAGATGAATAAAACATTGGGATTTCGACAAGAGAATATTGTTGGATGGTATCATTCTCATCCTGGATATGGATGTTGGTTGAGTGGGATTGATGTGAGTACCCAGGCTTTAAATCAGGGGTTTCAAGATCCATATTTGGCAATTGTGGTTGATCCAATTAAAACTTTAAGACAAGGAAAAGTAGAAATAGGTGCATTTAGAACTTATCCTGATGGATATAACCCTCCACAAGAAAAATCAAATGATGGGAATAATAACAATACAAGAGTATCTAAAATTTTACCTAAATCAAAGAGAAAAGATTATGGAAGTCATTCGGAAAGGTATTATTCATTGGATGTTGAAATATTTGGCAGTTCAATTGATCAAAAAATTCTTGAAATGCTTAGTTTTGAAGATTCAGTATCATGGTTAAAAAATATGTTAAATAACACTAATGAAAATTTTAGAGCCGTAAGAGATAGAGATGTTAAATCGATGGATTTTACTAGGAATTATGATCTTATTACCGACGATCAATCTAGTGATAGTAATAATTATATTTTCAAATTAATCAATCATTTAAAACATCATAAAATTCCAATTGATCCATATGAAAAAGTAATGAGCAGAAAATTTGATAATGCTTTTGAAGATAGAATATATGAAAAATTATTATTGGATCCCAAGGATAAGGCGTCATCACGATCTAACAAATTGAATAGAAGACAAAGACCAACTGAAGAAGCCAGTGAAGGAGAAGATGATGTTATGGATGAAAGTGATTTGGAAAATCAAAGTGAAGAAGGTTCCGATGGCGATCCCGATGAAGATACAGCGTCAGTTGAAAGCGGTTCTGGGAATAGAAGGTATAGAGATACAAAGTTAAGTTTAGGAAGTTCGAGAGAAAAAGTTTTAGAGGAGGCAGAGGAGGCAGAGGAGGTAGAGGATGAAGAGGAGGTAGAAGAAGAAACAAATAAACAGGAGACGTATGATGAATCAGAAGTAGAGTATGATGAATTGGGTTCTCAATTGCGGAATTTGGGAGGAAACCAAACCGATGATCCTTCGAGATACCAAGACAGTCAAATGGAAGGATTATACATACCAGAACGAAGACCCCGAATGCAACCAAGAATGGGTTCTGGCAGGTTATCTCGAGATGCTAAATTATCTAAAAAAGAATCAACCGGATTTGAAACTCCAACCAAGAATGATCCTAGAAAGTCTTCAAATCCTTCTTTGACAAGAAACCCAAGGGGAGCTGCATTACCATTGTCACAATCATCATCAGGTTCATCCAAGAATAGTAGATTTTTTGCGGAAGGTTTCCAAAAGATCAACGAAAGATCAATTCGTTCAATGGGATTCTCGGAAATGGGTAATAGAAGGAATATGTTTATTGGTGGAGCTCCTACACCAACTACTGGAAGAGATGATGCTAAAAAGAAGGTCATCGAAATTGCTCAATTGGCAAAGAGTATTGGTCAAAGAGAAATCTATGACTTGATTACATTGGAAACTCAAGAGAAGTTATTTGGATAGGTACGCAATAGCAAAGGAAGAAGAGATTTCCAATTAATATGAATTCATCTTATTCTGTGTGAAAGAATTTTAACTGGAAATGCCTGTACTTCAATTTTCTTGTTCCAGTGAAGTGGTTTTGTTATACTTTTACATTGCTCTATACATAGCCTTTACATATTATACAAATAAATAAAACATAATAGCTTTTAAGAAAAGCCATCTTAGCAAATTTTGAGCCATTGATGAGAAAGAAATTTAGGTTTTCTTCTCATTTGAAGCAATTTCTGATTCTGTTGGGTAATACATATAGCTTGGAATAGCAAAAGAACCATGGCTAGCTGTTGGATACTCGTTAGGATCAAATGGTGGATAATACTGTTGATAGAGATTGTAGTATGCATTTGGTACTGGTCCTGAGTGTGCACTGTTAGGAGCTCCAAAGTTAGATATGACATCATTACCGGGGAAGTAGTAGAAAAGAGGTATACTTGAATTATTAATATTGCTTCCTCTACTATTATTAGTAGTATTTCGGTAGTCAAATTTGGGATACCCACTTCTTTTTGGTCTAAATTTCACTTCTGAGGTTTCCATATTAGTTTCTCTTTCCTGAAGTTGGGATTCATTGTTGAGATCCAATTGTGTTGGATTTGATGCCAGCCAAGTGAAATAATCTGCCTTATATTTCTTTTGATGATCAAGTTTACCAGCCTTTTCACCCCATTTGGTTGTTCCAGTACTTCCACTAGATTCAGGTCCCGAAGGATTCGGAAAAGAGGCTCCCTGGAGTTCATAATTCCTGTTCCCAGAAAACCTTCCACTGTTAAACTTATTTGAATTCGTTCTATTGAAATTTCTGTTAAACTTATTAGAAGGATATCCGTTGAACTTCAGTTTCCCAAATTCATACATGGTTTTATAACCATAATTTCTACTATTTTCATTTATTGATCTACTGGTAGAAGAACCTCTTTTGTTTAAGTTGATCGGTGGTGGTGCTAAGGCCACGCCATTGAATGAAGAAGATCTAGATGAAGGAACATGTATTTCTCGATATTGAACATGCATGGTTTTTCCACAAAACATTGAATGATTTTCTCGTTCTACCGAGCTTGCGGCACTTGTCTCATCCTCGAACTTAATAAAAGCAAACGTAGTTGTGGGTTTTTTAATCAAGTTTATATCTACGATTTCCCCATGCCTCTCAAATCTCTCTTTTAGATCAACTTCACCAATGTCGGAGCTCAACTGACCCACAAATATAGAAAATTTATCAAATTTCACTTTCATTTCAATGCTATCTTCAGTTTGTATAGATGCAATCTTTGATTCTCTTTCGATATTCTGAGCCCATTCTACCTTATATAAATTTTCCTCAGTTAAATTTGCAAATGCTCTGATTGCATCATCACGATAAACAAATTTACAAAACCAATTTCTAAATCCTCTCAGAGGATTCTTATTTGAAAATATTTCCCCCTTATAGCTACTTGGGAGCAATTCTTCAATCTGACCGAATTTTGCCAATCTTTCTTTGATTACTGCTTCACTAAGAAATGCCTTCGAACTAATAAACAACGTTCTGTTGACCTTGGCAGCTTCACACCTTATGTTCCTCCCATCCAAAACAGAATTGTGACCATTTGTAATAGCAGTTTTAGAATCTGAATCATTTGTGTATTGGACAAACGCGTAAGGACGGTTACATGTATCTCGTAAAACTTTTACTGTAGATAATCGACCCCATTGCTTAAAATGATTAGTGACCGAGAAACATAATTCATCATCAGACTTATTTGAACAAAGACTAGCAACAAAAACACAAGCAGAGGGACGACCTCTCACGAAACCTGACTCTGATCCGCCACTTTTTAACTTAGCGCCAAGTAACTTTGAAGGTTCAACTTCACTTTCAGGATCACTGCAATGACTGCTAGATGTGGAAGAAGAATTCATTTCACTGTCACTCCAAGGTTTAGAATATAATGAATTAATGTTTCCTCTTGGTGATGTAGTGCTTTCTAATACATCCAATGATTCTATATTATCACTCAGAAAGCTTTCAGAAGAATTTGATTTATTGAACAGTTTCTCTGATAATTTCATTTGTTAAATTAGGATGATAGGTAGTAATGGCAATTTTTATTCTGTTGCTTTAGAAATAGAAAGATTTTAAGCCTGATTGAATGCAAGTGTTGATGTTGTTTCGTGTAACTAGAAGAAACCTGTCTTCTCCAATTTTTACAACCACTCAAACTGTAAAAGGAAAACGAAATAAGATTTTGGTTGCAAAGTTTTACTCTTTTTTTTTCTTCCCTTGCGGTAGATGTCTACTATGTATTGTTAACAAAAAAGTAACATAATGTAACTTTTTAGTAAATTCTATTGGATTCTCGTATTCTATACACCTATTTGATAAAAGCCTTGGTACTGTCAGCATCGCTCTCAGGATCGTCTTCTGATTCATCACTACTATCGTCTTCTAATTCATCATTACTATCTTCATCTGAATCTTCTTCTTCCTCACTGGAAGCTTGTTTTCGTGACAAATTGTTATCTGATTCTTCTTCTCCTTCAGTGTCTGACTCTTCTTGTTCGTCTTCTTCGCTTGACATATTGTTGCTTCCAAAGAATTCATCCAAGCTCTGTAATTGATAAGCGGGCTTAGACTGTGAACTTCTAGCCTTTTTTGCGAAAGGGACATCTCTTGACGAAGTAGGTTGTGAAGTAGTTTGTGCAGGGAACTTTCTGTTAACTTCACCTGATGAAAATGCTGGAGTTGCCAAGTTATTAACCTGTACTTCAACTGGAGATCTGATTGATGAGGGCGGAAGATTCTTTGAATCTGACGTCCATTCGGTCACCTTGAAGTATTTGGACAAAGCACCCAAAACATCATCGTTTTCAACATTTACGAATGGGATTGGCTTTGGAACCTGCAAGAAAAGTGAAGCCAATTGAGCTTTATCTGGTCCAGTATTCAATAATACATTAAACATCCTTGCACGGTCTCTTGTGTCGTAAGATTCATCATATTTAGCCAAATGTAAAACGTGTTGGAACATTCGATACTCAATACTAGTGGATAGCTTTTGGTTGATGTACTGTTGATCATCTGCACCAATTTCATTTTCAAGCTTCGATAATTCAAACGAGAAAATCTTACATGCTAAAAGTAAAATCTGATACCGGATTGCCGCGGATTCCTCTTTGAATGATTTGATTAAAGTTCGTAAAACATCAGGTCCAAAAGAGTTCTCACTAAGAACTGTATATTCTCCTATCAACCAGATAATACTTGCCTTGGCTTCATCATCTAAATGAAAAGTAGTGTCTTGTAAAATTAACGATAGTTTATATGTCGTCTTTATCACATCTTGTCTCTCCCCCAAGTTTCCTCTATCACTCTTTTGTTGAAGTAAATAGCGGACAACCTTCAATAGTTCGTTCAATGTGTCACCATTGGAATCCTTTACTCTTGCCAAAGACCACTGTAATATTTTCTGTGACCATTCTAATGATATTTGAGAACATTTTCCAATCATCTTTATCGCTTCCTTTCTTGTTATTAGATCCCTTGAGTGAATAGCATAATACTTTAGTTCCTCTAATATGAATCGCAAATTTTCCTCGTTTGCCATTGATGAGATGATGTAAAGTTTGGTGGTGGCAACAGCTGCCAGATCGGAGGGGCACACGTAAAATTTTCTATAGTATTTACCAAAAAGGTTCACCTTCTGGTTTATTAACGCAATAGTTTGCAAAGCGAATAATTTGACTTGCGATTCATCCGCAGAAGTAGCTAGCCTCACCAAAAGGTTGTGTAGTTGAAATTCTTGGAAAACTAGCGGAGAAGCAACCAAGTAAACCGATCTTGCAATGCTTAATAATACATTCTCGGAGTCCAAAAAAATCAAAGGCTTCATTGAATTTAAAAACAACTCAAGGTCCTCATCAAAAGATGTATCATAATCCGAAAATGGAATTTGAGTGATATCCTCTGGTAAATCAATTATTTCATTTGATCCATCTTTCAGATATAACTTAGGTCTGGCTAAGAACTTTCGACTGTATTCAGTGAGTAGATCAATTACTAAGGATTGCGTCCATTCGTCAAATTCAGGAAGTAATGCACATAGCCTACGAAAATTCCCGTGAATAGGGGCCCACTTCTTCGTTTCGTTTGTAAACTGTTGCCTTAGACGGGAAAATGATTTTAAAGCTGAAGACACAACCAATGCTTCACTGTCTGCTAGTAATTTAGTTAAATGATCCATTAGTGGCTTTTTAGAGTGTTCTGAAATTTCATATGCTTTTCCAATAGAAATGGCAGCAGCAGCTCTCACCAAGGGCGAAGGGTCAGTAGAAGTCCTCTTGATACACAATTCAAGTATTGGCGAAATGGAGCTTATGTGAATTCCAGCTAATGACCTAATTGCATTAGATCGGTTAATCTGGTTTTTATCATTCAAAGATTTTTGAATGGAATTAATTGAAAGGAGTGCAGTATCAGGCTCCTTATCAGCATGTTTGGTTAAGTAAATAACCACCAACTGCTTTATCTTTTGATTACTAGAAGTTGCATTCTTAACAACATCTGCAAAATATGGCAATCCATCTTCACCTCTCGATATTATGGATACGACGCATCTCATACCGTTTAAGATTTCTCTGTCTATTCTTGAATTCAATAATTTGGATATTTCCTGAGGTCTCAGTGCCGTGGGAGTGTCCATTAAACGGGCCGAGGCGGAGACTGCTGCCTCAATTGTGAACTCCTTTGCCGACTCCATCATCGATGAAAGTTTGGCAAGAGAATCTGTCATGATGAATAACTCGGAATCTTGGGTGGATTAGGTTCTGGTGATCTATTCCACATTTGTTGATTCTTGACATCTTGAATAATTTATTTAATTTCAAAGGTCGTGTACAAACAAAAAATATCAAATTTCGATTTTTACTTACTGCTCTATACAAACTAATTATCCTTTCTTCTCTTATTAAGTTTATTAGCGGCATGTTTCATTCGCTTACCTAAGTGAATTTCCTTTCTTGTTTGAATATATTCTTGGGGAAAGAATTCACTAATTGTTGATTGAGTACCTTCAGTTTTCCTTCTATTCATATCTCTGATCAAAGGAATCATAACTTCGTCTACTCTTTCTTGCGACCAATTCACATTGTACATCAAATAGGAGCGAATTTGATCAAGATCAGGGACACCCCATTTAAACTCGCTCCGATCCGAATCCACCTCGGGTAACATATATGCCTCAAAAACCACTTTGTCCGGAAAGTTTTCCAGAAGAAATAGCTTTCCGTTCTTTATTCGAGTCAATAAAGTCCTTTGAAGTGGAGTCAAGCTCGCTTTATCAATTCTACTAGAGATTGAGTTATCATCGAACCATTTTTTGAGGTTCTCTAAGGTCTCAAATTCGGCAAGGATCTCCATCGCTAGAACGGGACCAACACCCTTGATTCCTTCCGTGTAATCACTTCCCAATAACAAAGCTAATTCAATCATATTCTTCTGAGAGAGTCCTAATTTTGAATCTATGTCACCTGTAAGATAACACTCAACATATTGCTTTTGATTGAACATGTTCTTATAGATTTTGTCACCACCAAACAAGAAACAATCACTATCGTCCGTAATTATGCCATCAACAAGTCCAAGTTTCAAGAGTTCTGCGCACTGTGCCTCAGCTTCCATAGGTGACGTAATATATGGTATTCCAAACCGTTTGAGGAGCTCTTGAACGTCATTAATCATCGTTTCCGTCACCTCGTCTGAATCTCTTTTTTCTTTCTGTATCTTCTCATGTAATAGTTGTTCTTCCGTGATTCGAGTTTCTAAAGAAGAAATCGGCGCGGTATGAGATTCTTTTATATGAGCACGAAGCTTTTCATGATCTCCCTCTTCAACTTGCAATTGTTTTGCAATCCTATTTTCTTCATCCTCTTCAAAATCGTAGTCGATTGCTACCGCTTTTCTCTCCCTTTTCTTTTCTTTATCGACTTCAGATTTAGGCAGCAAGTGTTCTTTCATCATACCTGGGTCTATTTCCTCAACTTCGGCCTGAGTTTCCGTGACACCATTATCTGGTTCTTCTAAAAATTCCCTGGCCTCATACCAAGGGATTAAACCTGTATCTTCCTCTTCTGATGTCTTCTTGTGGTGTACTTCATATTCCTTGTAGGAAAAAAATGTTTCATTGTGAGGATTCAATATTCTCTTAACGTCGTCTTGAAACCACGAAGGAAGTGATTGGGGCTTCTTTTCTATAGTTTCGTTCTTCTTAGATGAATCTTCTTGGTTCTTTAGTTCTATAACATTAACCTGCGTTATTTCCGGTTCCGATGTATCATCTTCTAGCTCTTCGGAGACCTTAACGATTTCCTTTTGCGTTGACATTCCCCTTTTATCAATTACTTGGGTATCAAGTTTGATTTCTCCTGTTTTATGATGATCAGAGTTAAACAAAAATGATTTACCTAAGGATTCATTGTTGGTTTCTATACTTGGGATTACGTCATCTTCAGGCTTTTCATGGCTGAATAAAAACGATTTACCTAACTCAATATCAAGTTTCTTGTCATGTTCTGCTTTGGCGGTTTCATTTCCTTTACCGTCCGATTTTCTTCTATTCAATTCTTCCTCCTGCTCCTTCAACTCAAAATATTCCTTTTTTGATTGCTTGATTGCTTCTCTAAGTTCGACATCATCAAAATCCGCAGAGATCACTTCTTCTCTTTTCCTATCAGATGCATTTGTCATTTGATCATATATCGATTTAACCATCGCCATCTGAATGTCCTTCTCTTCCTGTTCTTGTATAATTTGATTGCTGTCAAGTGGAACATCTTCGAAATCGGACTCATCACTGTCGTCTCTTGGACCCTTTGTAGTTTCTGCATTGGCAATATTTGGTTGTTCAGAGCTATTACCACCTGTCTGTATAGTCTTTGGTTTGGAATAAGCTCCAACATCTCGAGTTATATCATTTTCGTCCTCGTCATCCCCTATACTAATCGGTTTTTGAAAGCTGGACTCTTCGTCTTGGAAGGCTAAAGTCCATCCATCTTCATTTTGGATTAGAGCGTACTTTCGATCTTTATCACTAGCTATTCTCTTTGTTACATTACCATCTTCACCCATGCCTGCTACCTTCATTAGTTTTTGAGTATAAAAGTTTCTGCGTTGTACTTGTTGGATTTGGAATTTGGAAAAATCCATACTATTGGGAAAGAGTTCCTCTAGTTGTTCCTTTCTATATCCCATACGCAAACGAGATTTTAATCTCAAGTGAGAGAGTATCATATATTGGGTCGCAATAGGTAACAATTCAAAGTCTGGTGATTTAGGGTCAACTTCATTGATATCAATCCCATCAACATAATCAAAATCATATGATTCAAGAAATTCTTCTTCTGGTATGATTCTTGCATCATCTCTTGATACTTTAAATTCGGTTATATCTGGGAGGTGATACTCATCCTTCTTTCTAAACAGCAAGCTGTTGGGGGTTGGAGACTTGGATCTGTCTGGAGTTTGTACTTGATGTTGTGGAAAGTTCATCGGCAAATCTTCAAGATATATTGTGTCATCATCATCATCATTAAGTTCTTTTGGTTTTGTCCT
Organism: Hemisphaericaspora haegerdaliae; assembly: GCA_001655755.1. Lineage (NCBI taxonomy): Eukaryota > Fungi > Ascomycota > Pichiomycetes > Serinales > Debaryomycetaceae > Hemisphaericaspora > Hemisphaericaspora haegerdaliae. Next base: position 11,401 of record LQHL01001637.1, read on the forward strand.
CGTTGATGACGTACTATCGGCTTGTCTTTGAATCTGAATTGTTAATAATCGTTTTGCTGTTTCTCTTTTATCTTCTGCCTTTCGTTGCCTTCGGTTCTTTCTGATATTAATAGTCTCCCTTTTCAACACCGGAACTCCTCCATCAAATACAAAAATAGGCTGTATCCCAAAATATAATAGTTTGCATATTCTTCTGAAAAATCCGACTATGTGTGACTGTGGTAATGCATTTCCTTCCTTGTCTCTTACTGCCTTCAAAAACTGGTATATCCAAATTGATGCATCAACAGCAAGCTTCTTTCTGGAAAGGGCCTCTAGTCGAACTGGTCTTGCTGTCGGACCCAAAATATCCCACAATGAATGAACACCCATCTCATCAAACAGTTGATCATTCCTTTGCTGAAATTCAGTAACAAAACCGATTGGTTAATGAAATTTTGGATGTCTTTTTTTTCCCCAAGTATTTTTGTTCCGGGTTTCAAGGCATAACTTCAAACACAGTAAAATTAATTTCAATTAAAACCAACCCAAAATTCCTCAAGGAGAGAAAGGTTATGTTTACCATAATCATTTTGAGGTAGTATCCCTGCATGACAATAACAGCTGCTAATGATCAAGGGTCTGGAACTGCGGAACCATATTTTATGACTTGTATGTTTCTAAGTAACAGAACGATCCGATGATTCATTGTTCAATTCATTTTTTCCTTAAGTGTGTTTCGGCCCGCTCAATTACTTTTCCCCAGTTGAAACACAAAATTAGGTAGCTCCACATTCCAATGTGTGTATAAATACAATGAAGCTCGGGTTCTACAATTCCAAAGCCAGATTAATCACAGCAACCATGTCAAGTGAGTATATGAAATTTGCTTCTAGAAGATCGACAGTGTACTCCAATAAAGGAATTGTTGCTTCTACTCAACCAATAGCAAATGCTATTGGAATCAAGATCCTCGAGAAGGGCGGTAATTGTGTCGATGCTGCGATTGCTGTCTCCGCAGGTTTAGTGGTTACTGAACCAGCTTCAACTGGAATTGGTGGTGACTGCTTCGTTTTACACTATAAATTGAATGATAAAAATGACCCAAAGAGCGGGAAAGTATTAGGTTTAAATGGTTGTGGACGAGCAGCAAAAAATGTATCAATCCAAGATGTGTGCAACGCACATAATGACGGGAATCCTATGAAAAGAATTCCGTATTCATCAGTTTTTTCAGTTACTGTTCCTGGGGCAATTGCTGGTTGGTATGATGCCTTTGAAAAATGGGGCTCTGGTAATGTAACTTTCGAGGAATTAATGGAGCCAGCCGCTGTTATTGCTGAAGAAGGATTTCCTATCTCTGAGTTGGCTAGTCAAGCTTGGAGAAGCTCAATCCCAAAATTAAAGGATCAGAATCCTGAGGTAGAAAATAATCCACTTTTAGTTAACGACTGTCAGGGTCCAAATGAGGGAGATTTTGTACAGAATTTACCAGTAGCAAAATGCTTAAGGCTAATTGGGAAAGAAGGAAAGAAGGTTTTTTATGAAGGTCTGATTGCTGAAGCTATTGTCAAAGCAACCGATGCCAGAAATCATAAGTTGAATTTAGAAGACTTCAAAACTCATACTTCAACAGAGGTCGATCCAATTAAACTAAGGTTCCAAGACCATGATGTCTGGGAGATCCCTCCAAATGGACACGGGTTGGTTACCTTATTGGCTTTGGGAATCATTCAAGAACTTCACAAAATGGGCAAGATTGACTTGTATAAGTTGGAGCACAATTCTGAGAAATACTTACATGTGTTGGTGGAGGCTTGTAAATTGGCATTCTACGATTCAGACGAATATGTTACCGATCCTTCATTCAAAGATATCCCTATTGATGAGTTGTTAGATTCGGCATACTTACAAAAACGAGCAAAGTTGATCTCTCTTGATAAGATTATTGATGGGGAAACCATGTCTCACGGTGTTCCTGATCCTAAATACAAGTCCGACACTGTGTACTTAAGTGTTACCGATTCTAACGGAGAAGCATGTTCCTTTATCAATTCGGTGTATGAAGGTTTTGGCTCTGGTATTTTGGTTGAGGAATATGGGTTTTGTTTGCATAACAGAGGTTGCAATTTCAACTTGCTGCCGGGATTTACTAATTCATTAGAAGGTGGTAAGAGGCCATACCATACCATAATTCCTGGTATGATAACTAACAAAGATAATTCATTGTATGCCTCTTTTGGAAACATGGGAGCTTTTGCACAGCCAGTTTGTCAAGTTCAACATGTCTTGAACTTAACATTGTTTTCAATGACCCCTCAACAGCTGATTGATTCTCCTAGATTTGTATTAGCTTCCAGCGATAAAGGTGAAACAGATAGAGGGAGAGGTGCCGATGGGCCCGTGAGAACCCCAATTACTATTGTTCAATTGGAAGACGGAATTGAGGAAAACGTGGTTAAAAAGTTAGCGGATATTGGTCACGAAATACAAATCTTGAAAGGCTACAAGAGGCAGACTTTTGGGAGAGCCCAGATTATTCAAAACATTTCTAGAAACGGTCAATTGATATTTGCAGGTGGTTCTGATCCAAGAGGAGATGGGGCAGCCGTTCCACTTGTTTGAATTGCTTGTGAATGGTTCAACAAATGTTAGATAGTTTCATAAATTGTAGTTTACTATTTATTATTTCTTAATTATTATTACTAATAG
>LQHL01001538.1:0-14319 GCA_001655755.1 Hemisphaericaspora haegerdaliae
GATAACAAAAGTAGTAACCGCACAGAAAAAGAATAGAATTACATCAGGAGATTACCGGTATTTTTTAAACTTTAATACTTCTTTCTCTTGTGTTTTTGTTGGGATTCCAGTATTATAGGAAACATAACGCCATTGAAGAGAACCATATACTTTGAGGGAGAGATGGATGAGATGGTTTGAAGAAGAAGGGGGGATTGTTCGTTGTGTGAGTGTGAAATTCCACGTTGTGGAAAATTATTTCTTTTGAAAATAATTTTCGGATTTATCACATTTCTTGTTGTCTCTATTTGCTAGGGAGCAGAGCTCACAAGTATCTTTCTTTAGAGTTTCTTCAAAAGACAACACTAAGCAAATTGACCATCAACAATTACAAAGTTTCTTTTACACAGTCGTCCTTAACTTCCCCCTAAAGCAGAATCATTGTTCAGTTATGTTTAGAAATATGTAATCTAAAGGAAATAAACCCTGTGTATTGAAAAAAATTCGTAAAGCTTCACAAATGTTTTTCTTGGTAGCGCGTTAACTTAGTTAGAAGATTCATGATGATTTGCACTTATTTCACACGTGTATAGTGTCGAGAATTTGTTGCAAAAAGTATGAATCCAAAAGCTAATTCTTCAAAAGACCAACAAGACACAGACACATTGAAAGAAATTAAAAGTTGAAGATATTGTCTTAAAATGCAACTGTATCCCTCATACTTTGTAAACATTTATACTGTTCTCTGCTAAGTTTGAACTTGGAAGACCCTCCAGAAGTCTTTTAATCTTTTGTATATATTTCCATGGTTCAACACTTGAAGATTCTAGCTCATTTTTGATAAACAATACTTCATTCATCTGCTCTGAACCTTGCAAATTTGTTCTTGAGTACTATGAATGGTGAGCTAATTTTAATTCTTCATTTTCTAATATTCTCTCCCTTTAGTCTCGATGGACTGATTTGGAGTTAACATCCTCTATACACGTTCTAATTGGGGAGTGTGGGGGGAAGGCTGGATCTACTTTGGGTTGTTGCTGTATCTAAATGGGTGCGAAATTTTTTTAACCACTTTGTCTAATCTGCAAACACCACTTCACTCTAATCTGCAAAAAAAACACATTCCACAATTTTTCTCATTTTGGTTCATTTGAAAAATTTCAATGAAGATATCAATGAACCAAGGAATAACCATAAACAGATTTTACATAATCAATCGATGAGCACCAAGGCAACAATACACAAGAAAATCCTCGGATTGTTAGAATCCTTACCTAAGGACAGAATAAAACATTATGCATCATTCAAAGATATCCAAATACAACGATTCAAAGATCCAAAATTCATTGAATCATTAAGTGAATCTGAATTAAGTGCCCAAGCTGTCGCTTTGAATAATATCGTTAAGGATAAATATAGGGATTATTATCGTTTAAGTGATAGTATGTTGACACCTAAGGGGAATCCTAACTATTATACTAGACTTTTGTCGGAAATCAATGGTGAACAAAAGGAAAATTGGAAGACTGCTTTTAGAACTGTTGTTTTTGGAAAGTAAGGTGCTGTTGGCTCTTGCCTCTTGTACAAACTTGTACATGGATGTAATATATTTAGTTCGGTGTATATAATATTTTTAATGAATGATTTTATTTTGAGTTATGGAAGGTGTAGATATGTGCAAGGAGAAGAGAATAGTGTGTAGGGAGACGAAAATAGAGTAGACAGAAGCTTGTTCTGCCTGGAAACAAACAGGCTAGTTCCATAACGTAAATGGAGAAGATATAGAAGTGTTATAGTTGGTCCTGGTTACTCTCAATCATTCTCAAAAATCTATAATTTCCTCTACTATAATTCATAAATATCGTTGCATGGGCTCATTACTAACAATACAATCAAAGATTATATATAGCCTATAAAGCATTAGATCTAATCTGATACTATATTTCCCCCCACCGAATGCAGATGTGCCTATGTGTCCCCGATCTCCCCCTGGTGGATCACGAAAGAGAGCTCTAACATTGAAAATCAACGGCGTGGTCATGCTAAAATTGCATTTCTTCCGGTTGAGCTATCCTACCATTATTGAAGTATTTCTGATATGGTCGTAGAATTCCTTGAGCAAATGGACTTGAAAGCTGCAACCAGGGGTGTGGACTTGAAAGCTGCAACCAGGGGTGTCTAATTGTACCCCCATCCCATTCTAGAGTTGAATCGAAAAAGAAATACATAGACAGGATACTACTCTCGATAGAGGCTTTTATTTCTTCAGTATGATCATTTGCTTAATCAAAATAGTAAATGATTGCTTGGTTGTTTGTCATCTGAGAATGAATATCATCCATTTGATACAATTAGAAGCGATGAAAAAGAATTTTATTATTTGCACCCATTGGCAATTAAATCACTATAAAATGCTAAACAAGCAATTTAGTAGTCAGATGGACGTTACCGTACATGTCATGAAGGGTAAAGTGGTAAACTGAGCACACTTCCACGCATTATCCTCTAACAAATATTGAACCACAGTTGTGAATAGAGTTACTAACAAACACAGAGGGATACACAAAAATATCATAACCTCTGGGGAAATTAACCTCCCCCTGACGAAAAAAAATTAGTATTGTACGATTAAAAAGTTTAAATAATGGTTATAATTATCAAAATCTACTTTTTATAAACTTTACAGTTCTAAGCTTTTCACAAAGGGACAATACCCTTACTTATCGTAAAACACAATGGAAATAGAATTAATGATTGACGAAAGAATTAGTTGTAACTACGGAAAAAGTAGTAACGTCAAAAAAAAATTAATTCATTATTGTGTGCAACCAAATAGATGTTGCCACGTTGTCAATTGGTAACCGAAAAATTGGAACGGTTGAAAAAAGACATCAGTGGGAATGTCCAAATGAAAGCACCCTTCATAATCCATCTCTTACTTTCCAACATTTTTTCCTTCCGAGCCGCTCAATAAGACAATTGAAATGTGATATGAAAGGTGCCGTGTGATGTTAGATAAGTTTAATTGGACACGTGCAGTAATAAAAGACTTATCCATCCACTGGCCATCCCGATGAGACCACGCGAGAGTTCCTCTCACGGAAATGTTAATTATTCGCACGAGACCATGGGAGCAGAATGCGAGGCAGAGAAGCACCGAGACACACTACAGAAGAAAAAAAGAAATTACTATTCAAACCTTCAGATCCCTCTGTTTCTCTGTTTCTGTTGAATGGATCATGAATCTTTTTTTCTTTTTCGTTTGTGTCCTTTGCAATTAATATTTAAACTTCCCGTCATTCCTTCTTTTTAGACCCCCCCTCCAACCTAGAACAATACTCTATACTAGTTACTACTTTCTTACAGCTTAAGCAAAGGTGTCTTCTTACTACCATTAGCTAAACAAAATGTCATTCAAATCTTCGACCAAAAGATCTCGACCTATACAATTTTTCTTTTTTACAATTGCATTGGCATTAATTTATGTCATTTATTCATCAAATTGGTTTGGTAATAATTCAGCAACATTTACACCCGAGGAAATCAACACACTTTTACAAAATAAAGAATCTCATATTGTAACATTGAAAAAGGCTGAATTAACTGGACAAGGACTTCAACAACCATATTTAGATGATTCACATTTCCATGTGAAAGATTGGGATTTAAAAGGTAATACTATGATTAAAAACAATGAGTATATACGATTAACTACAACACAACCACATTTGGCAAGTAATATGTTTTCCAAAACTCCAGTTGAAGCGGAATCCTTTGAAATGGAATTGACTTTTCATATTCATAACAAGAAGGCTTCAATGGTAGGTGATGGATTAGCTATTTGGTTTTTAGATCGAAAATCCGAAATCGGCAATGTTTTTGGGATCCAAAATAATTTCAATGGGTTAGGTATCATGTTGGATACTTATAAGAATGGGAAAAGAGGAACGTTCCCATATGTAAATTTGATGTTAGGTGATGGTCATACTCCTTATAATAAGGGAACTGATGGATATGAAACTAGATTAGCTGGTTGTGTTGCTAAAAACATTTTGAATCCAAATTCAAAAGAAACTAAAATGAGAATTGTTTATATTAAGAATGGTTATTTATCAATTGATTTTAATTTTTTTGGAAGACATGAAGAATGGATGAATTGTGTTACATTGACTGATGTTAAATTACCAAAAGTGAAATATTTAGGATTTTCAGCTGAAACTGGTCAATTGTATGAAAATGTTGATATTATTGAGAATAAAATGTTTGCATTATATAAGCCAAATGGAGAATTTGTTGAATCAATTGAAGAATTAACTGAATTGATTCAAGAACAAAATGAATATGAATCTGAAGTTTCAGAAGTTGCTCAAGTTATTCAAGAAGAAAAGAGAAAACATAATAAACAATTTAAAAAGAAGTTAAGTTCTCAAAAGAGAAAATCATTGAAAAGATTGAAAAATGCTGAAAAGAGAATTAAAGAAAGAGATAGACAGTATAGATTACAAAAGTATGGTGATCCCGATGCAACTTTTGTTAGAAGATGGTTCAATAAGATCATTAATACTATTAAATTCTTTCTTTACTTTGTGATATTTGTCACTATATGTTGGTTTGCTTGGATTATCATTAGAATGCAAAAGCAAAAGAGAAAAAGTAAGACAATTGGTTTATTGGATTAATAATGTCTTTGTATATTTATTATAAAAGTTATAATTAAAATTAAAAATAAAAACAACGAGCAGCATATGTACTATAGTAAACGACCCATTAATTAATTTCTCTTTCTTAAACCTTCTGGAAGGTCTTCACTATGGTCTTCAAGTAGTTCTTCTTCATTATTCAAGAAATGTTTTTCTTTAATGTCATGCATTGCCTCAGCATCATCCTTACTAGTTGCCAACTTTAACCCAAGTGTATCTCTGGATATACTCAAAAATTTATGAAGCTTTTTCTTTGGATCAGTAGATGCGGGTTTAAAAGGATGTAATTCATATGATTTATTAATAACACCAAATTGAGTTTCATATAAAGTATCTTGAAATTTCTTATCAAATGAAAAACCTTCAACTAAAATCAAAACAGAACCACCATCTTTTGGAGTCTGTTTACGTTTAGCATTATATTCATCATATAATTCATGACTTCTTAATACGGCCCATTCAATCAATAATTTATCAAAATCAACATCTTGATATTTCTTTAATACCATTAAACCAGTAATATTAACAATAAAATGATCAGCAGCCAGTTGCTTCTCATCAACAACTAAAGTACAAATAGCAATTGGAACATTATAATATTCAATAATTTGAGTATTTAATCCTTTTTTCAATAACTTTAATTCTTCTTCATCTTTAGTATGGATATCTAATTGACTAAATTTCTTAAAATCAAATCCAAATAATAAATCATTATAATCACCTTGAAGCATTTTATTTTGAATAGCTCCCATATCATCACCCATTAAAAATGTAAAAAATCCAAAAATCCCAAAAACACCAGCAATCATTGGAAATCCTGATACAACATAAAACATAACATCTTTAGGATTCTTTAAAACAAGGTTGAAAAAATCATATACATGATCAGAAACAACAATAAAATCCCATAATTTATATCCAAGAACAAGCGGAATAGTAATTATATAAATAATAACTGCAATTGGATGCCAAATAACAAACCTATTTAAAGTAGCTTGTAATTGTTTATATTTATTAGCATGTAATCTACGAGCAGATTTTGCCAATTCAGGAGTTAATGGACACTTACGCAACTCACTCATTTCAGCAGTATATTCAGTTTTATACATCTTGTCTGTTGCTAATTGTATAGTACTTAATGAAATATGAAAAAGAATTGAATAAAAGTTGAAAAACGTTGAAGAGTTTTTATTTGGGGTTTTTCATCACTCTTGGGCTTGGCATGACTATAAAAAAATTAAAGAGAGAGACAGTTGCTTCGTTTGCAATTGGCACGTGGGGCATTACCCAATTTAATCATCATCCCCATCCCTCCCATCGGACGAACCAGAAAAAAAAATGTTTTTCTGCCTCCGTGTCTTTTCGAGGTGTGGGGCGAGAGTAATTCAACATACACCGTATGAAAATACTGCGAGATGCGGTGGGATGGACCAAAAAAAAATTGCGAAAACTAGTTTCCTTGGGCCACCCACTGTTACAGTTCGAAATTTAAGCTTTGTTGTTGTTGCACATACAATAATTTCATTGGTTGCAAATTGTTGGGACTTAGTCTCACATCGTATTGTAATATCTATATAACTCTACCCTATCAGTAGATTATGGTAGGATAATACGTAGGCTTCTTAACAAAACAATGAAAGGTAATGATAGGAAAACCCTTGGCATCTTTAATCCAGGTCGTCACTTTCTGGGAACTGACTAGAAAAGCGTGGCTAATTAATCCAAGGAACAAAAAAAGTTCTAGAAGATTCTTATGATATTGGACAGTCTCAATAAAATCCCTTATGTATAGATGAGAAACGTGTTCCGTTGTTGAATCTTACACTTTTTTGGAAGTGGATGCTTCTCAAGAATAAGTTTGAAACTAGTGGTCCTGTGTATCGAAGAAAAAAATGAGTTGGGAAGGGTTTCTCTAATTAATGTTGCACTAGACCCTGCACTAACCCAAAATAAACTTTCGATAATAGTCTGGTTTAGTATCTTGTTTGTATGGGAATGATCGTATTTGAACGGCGGTTTAGGGAGAATCTAAAATATTATTCTCAATATCCACCTTGAAGTTCAAGTTCCCTTCAAGGACCGTCAGAAAAGAAATCCCTATTTAAATAATCAACTTCAAAAGTAAGTTGTTTTTGTCAAACCCCTGAAGATTATAGTAATGCTATCCTAGTGCCTTCATAGTGAAATGAACATGACACAAAACGTTCTTGCACATGGTACTACCTAAAAACAAAAACACAAAACAGGGTTCACGCCCCAGAGTTTGGTTTGGGTCAATTGTCGACCTAACTAACCACCACCAGAAAAAAATGTATGAAAGGATGTTTTACCCACCAGAGAAAAAAAACCACTCATGATACTTTTGACCATATTCAAAAATTTCCATTTAATGTACCATAAGGTAATCATATGTAAACTGGTAGATTAGAAAAAGATAAAAATATCAAAAAGGATAGCGCCGCTCGGTTTCGATCCGAGGACATCAGGGTTATGAGCCCTGCGCGCTTCCACTGCGCCACGGCGCTTTGACCGATGAACTTTATATGACTTGAGTTTCTCCGAAAGCTGTTTAACTGGCGGATTTCGACCCTGCAATTCCTGGATTTTTGAAGGTTTGAATATTATAAAATGATAATGTGATGTGTATCTTTTGATTTAAGTAGGTTGAAGATAGATAGTAATGAAAGAGATGTAGATATGAGCTTGTGTTTGTTTGGAATTTAATTTTGGTAAATTTTTCTGCAAAACATTGGAGAGAACAATATTACACCACTTTCAATACAAAATTTCACTCTCAGACCATTATAAAGAGCCTCACCTATTATTTAACCACAAGGAATAGGTTATCAGTAAACGTTACCATTCAATTGAGGAGGAACTGTCAACTTAAACTACTTTCCGAATTTTAGTACAACCAACTTGTTTTCGCATTCAAAAAAACATCAACAGAAAAATTTCAATGAGTCAGATCTGTTTCATCTTTCCTTACCTTTAGATATAGAATAAAATACAATGGATACGGCAGAAGAAGGAACTGTATACATCCCAATCCCCCATTATCCACCATTCAAATTACGTTCTTCATTAATTGATAAAGATCCAGTGATATGGGTTCATTTATTAGAAGCATATATTCAATTAATTGAATATTTATTAGATCCCACATCGACTAAATTGTCAATAAAGTCTCAACAACAACTACAATTGTTTCTTAAAGTGTATCTAAGTGAAACATATGAAGAAGAAAGTAAGATTTTTTCATTAGGTGCTATTAATCCTGATATCAAGCAAAATACTGCTAATTTAAGAAAATATGTATTTCAATTGATCAAGAATTATAGTTTTGTCAAATTGGGTTTGTCAGGGGAAGTCATTTGGCACTTTGTAAGAGTTTATGCCAAGAACAACATAAATACCGTAAGGGGATTAATTGATGGGACATTCAAATCAAAATTTAATGATAATAAGAAATCAGGAAATCTTTCAACAATAGGTATACTTCAGAAACATCTTGAGTTAATAATCATGAATGGGAAATTTAACCAGGAAGATTTATCATGTTTATCAATGTTGTTAGGTCAACATACCACTTCTATAAAAACTACCGTTTCTATCGGATCAGCTAATGTTAACACGAGAAAGCAAACTAGTAAATCGGCATATTCGTCATTGGCTTTCGCTGAGAGTTTTGTCGATTCGAAATGGATTGAAATGTTAGAGAAGAATTATGTCGGTGGAAAGGCTGTATTTGCAGATATTGTAAAGAAAGTCATGATCATATCCATTATATCATTATCAACTTCAAAATTAGCAAAATTGGCCATGGAATTGGGTATTACTTCAATCATGGCATTAGAAGTCTCTCCATTATTCAGTTCCATAATCATATCGGATGCATATAAAGAGCTCATTCCGAACTTAGAGGAGAGATTACCATTTCTTAGAAATGTCAATATTCATGGAGATGACGACTTCGAAGAGGAGGAAGAAGACGATGATGATGAATTCGAACAAAACATCGAAGGAATTTCCCTCTTGGTTGATCTTTTCCCTCAAATGACCGAACTTCAAGCTAAGACGATCCTTAAACAAAACAACGGTGATGTCGAACATGTTACCAATATGTTATTAGAAAACCCAGATATAATTTCCACCATCCCGGAACGAATTCCAAGGCCACAAAAGACCAAACCTAAACCTAAAGCAAACTCACTGCCTAAAGTTACTATCAAAACCAAAGGAAAACCAATACCTAAGCGTTCCATCTATGACGATGATGAGATTTCGAGAGGGGATTTCTCAGGTGCCACTATTATATATGGTAAGAAGGAACTACAACAAAAGATTGATCCTGCAAGTGAGGATCTCAAGAAGAAGACACTTAATGCGGCATTGAGGTTAATGTATGAAAGCGACGAAGACGAACCTGATGATACTTATGATGATCAAGAAAAGACAACTGGAGCAGCTGGGGATGATACTTCGAAAAAGTCCAGTAGAAGATTGCTCATTGTCGATGAAAATGATAATGATGATAACAAGAGTAGAAGAGGAATCGGAGAAGGTATTGATGAAAGAGAACAGTATTTATTTAGTATTTTCAAAACCCAAGGTCCTGGACCATTTGAAAAGGCTGCCAGGAAGTCTAGTGATAGGTCCGGATTGAAGAAGACTATTGGTTGGTCAGATGAACAGATTGAAGGATGGTTGAGGATGTTGATAAAGTCACCAAGGCGATTTAAGATTTTAGAAGAGGATTTCTTTTATGGTGGTGGGAACCCAAATAGAAGAGCAAAGGTTGACTTTCAAAAAGGAAAGTCTAGGGAACTGACACCTAACAATGAACCAAAGGAGAAGACTCTGAAGGAATCTACCCCTAAGAGTGAAGGAAAAGAGAAGAAGCAGGGAAATTCTGATGGTGATAAGAAGAACAAGTCAAATGAGACGACTAGAAGATCCAATGCAAGAAACGAGAAGAATAAAGCAAGTAGGGCCAATCATAACAGAAAGTCTCAACATGATAAAAAGGGAATGGCTGGGTTGTAGGGTTATTTTATAAGAAATTTTATAGTGCTAAATCATGGGAAATAAATTGTGAAGAGTCATTACTAAATTAAAAGTGTAAAATGTCTATATCTTTTTGAACTCATCTTCACAAGTAGCTACTAAGGGATCTCTGCTGGCATAAAACAAGTTAGTTCTGATGATTGATAATGTCTTTCACTAGCGCTACCAAACTTTAAAACTCAAAATTAATTTTTTTGAAATTGGCCAAAAATACAACAAACATCCGGACACCTACTTAAACTAAATCCATTTAAATATTCACGGTTTATACAATACCTTAGTTAAACAATACATATATATAGATAGAGAATATGATCAGTGCACTCTTTCTATATGATGCCAAAGGAGATGTTTTAATTTCCAAATTGTACAAAGACGACATTAAGCGAGCCATTGCCGACGTATTCCGAATCCATGTTATAACTGCTCAACCTGCACGAGATAATGCTAGTAAATCACCAGTGCTTACACTTGGATCAACATCGTTCATATATATTAAATCAGGATCGGTTTGGATGTGTGCAGTCACTAGGTCCAATCAGGATTGTGCAACAATATTGGAATATTTGTACAAACTAGAAGGGTTTTTGAAGGTTGTATTGTCGAGTAGTGAGAAAAAGATCCCAAAGGAATTGAATGATGAATTAATTACCAACAATTTCAATTTAGTGTATGAGATTGTGGATGAGCTGTGTGATTTTGGATATCCTACCAACTTGGACTTGAGTTATTTGAAAGGATTTATTACTTGTTTGAGTGATTCAAATACTGCCGGGGGTGATAATTTCTTGAAGATTATACGAAGACCTTCTATGAAGAAACGAGAATCAACTCCATCTAGTCCGGTGACAAGTACGGCGAATACTACCGATACGAACATTACTTGGAGAGAACAAGGAATTAAATATCGTCGAAATGAAATTTACTTGAATGTGACTGAAAAGGTTAATATCTTAATGAATGCCAATTCAGATATTTTGAGAAGTTATTTAGATGGCTCTATTCAAATGAAAACACATCTTTCAGGTATGCCATTATGTCGATTTGGTTTTAATGAAAATACAATCTTAGTGAACCGTTTAACATCAGATAAACTGAATAATCTTAATGGGGTAGTTGCATTAGAAGATTCGAAGTTCCATCAATGTGTCGAACTTAACGTATTTGAAACGGAACGTATTATTCAATTCACCCCACCTGATGGTGAATTCCAATTGATGAGTTACAATTGTCATCTGAATATAAATATTCCATTCCGAGTCTATCCACAAATCCAACAAGTCGGTAGTGGGAAGCTCATGTATAAAATTCGAATCAAATCTTTCTTCCCGGCCAAAATTCCTTCTACCAATGTTGTATTGAGGATTCCGACTCCTAGAGGAATAAGTTCATCAAATATACTGAATACTGCAGGCAAAGCCAAATTTCACCCCGAAGAGAATGAAATTCATTGGTCTTTCAATAAATTCTTTGGAAGTCAAGAACATGTTCTTAGTGCTGAAGTTGAACTTAGACGAGATTCCGAATCATTGGTATATTGGACTAGACCTCCTATAACTTTGGATTTCACGTTGGATATGGTGAGTTGTTCGGGATTGACAGTGAAGTTTTTGAGAGTTTTGGAGAAGAGTAGTTATAGAACTGTGAAGTGGGTGAAGTATTCTTCTCAAGCTGGATCATATGAGATTAGATATTAAGTACACTACATAAACAGAGAAAATTATATATATAAAAAGTTTAGATGTAAATGGCTAAAGTTAACAGATGAGTATGACTTCTTTGTAATATATTACAATCAGTTAACCATATCAATATGTCAATTCTACTACGTATGTATATCTTTTCTTAACATGTTAAACGTATGTCATAATGAAACCCATGTGTCTCCCCAATCGGGGAGAGAAATTATTTTGTAAGCAATTTGCGTTTCTCATCGGAAACGACATTTGAAAAAAAAAATCATTTCATTACGATTTTACTTTTCCATGCCATATCAATTGATTATACCACTAATCCATACAAGAGAGAAAAATGAGAGATTTAGTCGTTCTTGGAGGTTCATCACATCCTAACTTGACCCGTTCAATCTGTCGTAACTTAACAATCGAACAAGGACAAGTAACATCCCGTAAATTTTCCAATGGAGAAACTTCAATAGAGATTAAGGATTCAGTACGAGAAAAAGATGTATTTATTATCCAATCTGGTTGTGGACATGTCAATGATAATTTCATTGAATTATTAATTACTATTGCTGCGTGCAAAACCGCTAGTGCTAAGAGAGTTACTGCTGTCTTGCCTTTATTCCCATATTCTAGACAACCTGATGTACCACATTTAGCCAATTTAACTGGTGCACCAAAAGTGAGTACCAAGAAAGAGAATTATACTTTTGAGTCTGCTCCTGGAACTCCTAGACCATTGTCTCGTAAGGAGACTGAGAAGTTTCAACTAGGAGCTGGTTCTTCTACTGGACTTGGACTTGGAAGTGGGAATGGGGTTAAGAGTCCAGCACCGGTCAAAGGATATACACCAAAGTCAATAAGCACCAATCCTTCAGCTAGTTTAACTAACATGTTTAGTCAAGTCGATGCTCAAGGACGTAATGAAAGTGGATACAAACAATGGATCTCACCCAATGGAACATTAATTGCCAATTTATTGACTACTGCCGGTGCCGACAGGATGATTACAATGGATTTACATGATCCACAATTCCAAGGGTTTTTCAATATTCCCGTTGATAATCTCTATCTGCGTCCTTTGTTGCAACACTACATCATGCAATATGTGCCCAACTATCATGATTGTGTGATTGTTAGTCCAGATAGTGGAGGAGCCAAGAGAGCCACTGCGATTGCTGATGCTTTAGGATGTCCATTTGCATTGATACATAAAGAGCGTAGGGCCAAGATTGCGAAAAACCCACCTCTGACAACTTCATCAGGAGTCACTCCAATGGTTATAACTGGTTCTCAATTACAAGCTGCAAATAATGCAGGTACTACCTCCACTCCTCCTACTACTACCACCATGGTGGCCACTACGATGTTGGTTGGGGATGTTAGAGATAAAGTATGTGTTTTGATTGATGATTTGGTAGATACTTCATATACCATTACTAGAGCTGCCAAATTATTAAAAGATCAAGGAGCAAAATTTGTTTATGCATTAGTTACACACGGTATTTTCAGTGGGGATGCTATAAATCGTATTAATAAGAGTGCCATTGATAAAGTTATTACTACAAATTCTGTTCCTCAAAGTGCCAATGTGGGAGCTTTAGGAATGGATAAATTTGAAGTGTTGGATGTGAGCAGGATCTTTGCTGAAGCAATTAGAAGAATAAATAACGGGGAGAGTGTTAGTATGTTGTTTGACCATGGATGGTAAAGAAGGTGCGAGGGTCTTACTGACTTGATGGTTGTTATGGGATTCTGTGAATCAGTTCTCTCTCGATCGCTGATCCCACTCCTCCCCCATCAATCTATGCACATGTCACTTTCTTTTCCCAGTATATATATAGAAAGAAAGTTAATAAACATAAATGTATGTCTATCCGATGAGTAACCGAACGACAAAGGCTACGGCGAGCAGATCCGAACAAAAACGTTACTCGTAATTGCTGCTCGGAGTTTGATTTGTCTTCAAAAACGGGTATTTACTCCGAAATGATACCACACATGCGATTATCTTTGTATGACAACATTCTTCTATTCCCAACAAATAGCACGAGGAGAAGGTATACTCCGGGGAAGGGAATATTAATTTAACACACATTTCTCCAGACAAACTAAAAACTTGTAAATGTTGTTAAAAAATAATAAGTGCAAGTTGGAAATATCCAGACAGACACACGAATAGAAACGAAATGGTTACCGGAAATTGTTAACAAATAAAGTTGTCCGGTTCTCCGGTAGAGCCATATTTATGTCTGGGGAAAACTTTGACAGTTTGGTAACGCCCATCCCACCCCTCCTCCATCTCCCCCCCAACGTTTAATTCCTAAAAGGCAATTTGTATGGAGAAAGGTAATTTAAAAAAGAAAAAGGAACGCTTTAGCGGCATTTTCTAAAAATAAACGAGGCACATATTAAGATTTTCACCTCCTCAAATCGGGAGAAATAGGAAACAATGAATAAAGAAGAAAATCTTATAAAAAAAAATTCAGGAAAACTGTAAATTTTGTCAAGACAATCTGTAAATATCCCGATTTGTAGAATTGGAACGCATTTATAAATTCAAGGCGCAACCATCAAGTAGAATGAGCGGAAAGGTAAACGGAAAGGTAAATATTTTGCAATAAGAAAGTCTACTTTTCTCCATTTAGGGTAGAAAAAGAGATGGGGGTAGTGGTCACGACAATTTAGTAGTACATGAATGATCTGTTTGGCTAAGCAAATGATCCGTAAAGTAATACCCTGAAGAAAAAAAAAGATCATTCAACGGTTTAGTTACATAGATCATTCTTTTAACTCATTGAACATTCAAACGGCTTTGGACGGAACCTTCAGAAACGCCATTAATTAAATGTGCAGAGAGAAAGAAAAAAACTTTAAATTTATACGGTCAG